>PGFW01025839.1:0-10296 GCA_003123925.1 Haematobia irritans
GAGAGGAAGATTTTTACTTTGTTTAGGGCAATATAGTTGTAATAATGACATGTGTTGTCTGGTTTATTTAGAATTGGGTAACAGGGAATTTTCTTTTGTGTTTGTTGTTGGTCGGCTTTTAATTTAATATAATATAGAAATGTGTGCGTATTTGTTTTTTGCATATCAAAACTGCTTCCGCCGTAGCATTATCTATGGGCACGTTGGATTTTTGATTTTGATTACATAGGCCAGGCCCTAGCAAATTGTTTACATTTTTTCTGTGTGCCAGCAGCATACAAAAGTGTTAGCAGATCTTCCTGTGTTTATTTGAAATTAATCAATAAAGTTAATTTATTGAGTCTCCATTTGTTTTAATGTGGCTATTAGTCCGTGCTAAGTGTATTTGCAAAGAGAGAAATGTGTGTGTGGTGTTCGTGTTGCTTTGAAGATTGAATCACTTTGCATTTCTTACTTTTTTTCGCGCATAGAGATAATCTTAAATACAGTCGGCGGCAAAAAAATAGGGCCATATCTTTTCATTCATTGTGAAAAAAAAGTAAACTAGTTTTTCTTGGAAATGAAATGCTGGAGTAAATAAAGCGTATGTTATGGGGCAAATAAATCTTCTTATGAAAGTGAATAGATGTTGTTTCTTTTGGACGGTCGGGTATAAAAAGATACGTTTGAGAATAAAAAGAAGCATCAAAATCAAAAGACTAAATAATAATATTGTAAGGTGTCAAAAATTGACTTTTCGATAATTTTAGGTGTTTAAGAATAAGCTTGGATGATAATTGTGGAACAATGCAAAATTAAGAAATTTTTTTAATTTTATTTGTATGCACATAAAATCTTCTAAGGCGATTTAAAGTGGCAACATAAAGAAAGTCGATCAATGATCGAATTTAATATTGTGAATATAATGCTAAAGGAAATTAAGTTGAATAAGTTGAAGCATTTGGGAAAAAGCCTGATTTAAGTAGCCGAAATGCTATTAAGCGTTTTTACATATTTTATATATAAATTTCTGTTATAAAAATGAAAGACATATATAAAAATAGATAAGGCATACAGTATGTCAAGAAAGTCTTTTGACATTGTCAGCGTATTTTCAAATTCTAGAAAATAATTGAAATATTAAAATATTTTATTAAATTTTAATTCTGTGTATCGTATGTATACCTTGCATAAATACATAGATAAAGATATTTTTTTAAAAATTTTGCATTATATTTTAATTTTGGAACAAAAACCATAATTTTTAATCCCATTTGTCAAAAACACTTTCTTGACATTAACTGTAATTAAAAAAAATGACTATTGATATTATTACATAATTTAGCTTTTAAAAATTTACTGGGCGGTGCTGGTGATTATTCGGTAGTGAATTCCAAAGACTTACGCCATTTAATAGAAAATTTGGCTGTTTTTCTTAGATGTAGTTAACTAAATTGTCTAACGGCCACTTTCATGTAGGCTTTCGCGCTTAGGCTTTAACTCGCCCAGTTTAACAGGAAAAGATATAGATAGAATATATGCCTCCGCCCGCCGGCCGCGCCGCCGTGTTTGTTGTTTGGTTGTTTTGGTGTGGTGTCTTAGAGTGGGGGGAACGAGAGGAGTGTGTTTGTGGGTTGTGGTTGGTGTTGTGTTGGTTTGGGTTTTGTGGTGGTGTGCCGCCCCGCCTCGCCGGCGCGGCGGCGCCGGCCCGCGCCCCCCGCCGCCGCGCCCCGCGAGCGGCGCGGCGCGGCCGGCCGCGCTCGCGGTTAACTTTAACATGAAAAATTTTGCAGCAGTTAAGTTTCTAACTGGGCAATATGGGAATATATACGCAAGATGACAGATATGTAGATAATCACGGTTTAAAAAGTTCGTTTAGGGCTAACCGGTAAGCACTAACGGAAGCTTCATGAAATGGGGGTAAAGAAGGTATAATGATTTTTTCTGGCTAATTGTGACTTTGCAGAAAACGCAGCTGGCTTGATTCTGATATGGAAAATATGGCCGGAATATGTAGCTTTTCTGCAGCACGAAAATAGGGCTTAATAGTTATGAGGATACAATTTTCTCAACCGTACATCATATTGAGTAATTGAAATCGCGAAACGTGAGTCTTAAGCATCCATTATAGGCAGTCGCGCGGGCTGAGATGAGGCGCGACGAACGAACGCGGGCTTTTTTGTTGCCGGGCGCTGACACAAAATAATTTGCCCACGCGCGGTGGTGGCTTGATGTCTAAGCTGATATAAATTTGTCCCTTATTCAGCGCGACCAGTTTTTGAGCTTGTTGGAGAACTTGGCCGAAAAAAAAAAAGTCTTCATACACTATAGCGAAAGTGGCCGTCTGAGATATTTTGACGCTTTTCCAGGCGAAGCTTCAATCTTGATAATGATTACGAAGCTTTTCCGCTTAAATTTTAGCGGCCAACCTTTCTTCGCAAAAACAGTCGCAGGCACAAAAGTGCGCAACTGATTTTAGATGCTGAATTATTTGTTGTGGTGCATTTTTCGGTAAAAAGAAGTTAAGTGAAAACCTCCTTAGTTATACTCTTGCACAGAGCCCGCAATACCCGTCTTTTAAGCGGATAGTTTTGCGGCCCAGACAATATTCGGCATTATTTTTTGGGTCAGGCCGAGGAAGCAAAAGACGGGCAACTGAGTTTAGATGTGAAGAATTTTGGTGGTCATTGTTTCGTTAAAAATGTAAAGTGAAAACGCTCTTTTTAAGGCTTTTCTTGTTAACATCTTGCGCCGCAGAGGCCCCAATACTCGTCTTTAGGATATTTTCGCCGGATAATATTCGCATTATTGTGTAACGCAAACGGCCGATGCCGTTATGCGCGGGTAGCAAGGCGCATCATACCATTGGCGGCGGCGTTGAGTTTCTGGTGGGCCAATCGATAGATGGGCGCCTTGATTTTCAGTTGAACTGCTTGGCAAGGGCAAATGCGCCATCAGTTTGTTTGTTCACAACTGCTAGGCTGCTATTTGGAATGACTTTTGAGAATGAGGAATTTTTTTTCTTAGAACGTATATTCAGCTGAGCCAAACATGGTTGCAGGTGGAAACGTTACAATGGTCGCCTCAAAATAGCTCGCTATCAAATAGGTTATTTATGCTCCTTCGAACAGTGATCGTGAGCAATGCATTGGGTTTCTTCTCGTTGGCGTGTTATCAAACTACCGGCCTGCTTATCTCATCTGATAAAAGCTCAGGATTAGTATTTTAGGTTTTAAAGCAACATTATCACTATATGCGGGTCTTATAATAAATTAGAGATTGAAATTTAGGTTTTAAAATATAAACATACTAGTATAGGAAATTTAATAGACGAGAGGTAAATGCTAGATCACAGGTCTCATGTAAAGAATATGGTTTAACGTCACAGCACGTCTTTTACTGTACAGAGCGGCTTGAGGAGTGGGCTGCAAGCAAAATGCAGCATATTGTGTAATAATCGCGCTATAGTATATTTCAATTATATGACGTTAAAATAGATAATAACGATCTAAATAGACCCAAGTTATAATTTAAACGTAACAAATAAACGCTTTATAGCCGTTATTTCCATGTCATATATATGCATAAAGTTCAATAATCTTATTATTTATATTTAAAACAACGCATTTTAAACAGGAAATCCCGTAAAAGAACGTTCAAGTCTTTAAAAGTGTAACTTAAAAATCACATTTCAATCCCAATACGGAAAGCACTCTGCCTGCAGACAGACTATAACATAGACATCGTTCTTTTTTCGAGCACCTGCATTCTGATGCTAAGCTTATGAGACATCATGAGTACATTTTTAAAAGGGGCAATTTTTGGCAAGAAAAGAGGAATGCTGCCTGACGCATATGACGGCAATTACTTTCAGTTTAGCCACAAGAGAGGATTAACAAACGGCATTTAGGTGCTAGCAAAACATCTAGCATAAGCAACATAGAATGTAATAGAGTCAGAACTCTCTTCTGCTCTGCATCTGTTAAAAGAAGCAAATAACACTCTCTCATCTGTTTAGTGTTTTATTGCCTTCAAGCAAATCAGGCTGAATTGTATAATATCCATGTAGCACAGTTTTTCATTTATGACGGCGTTGATACAGATAATAAATAAAAATACTTCAGTCCCGTGACTTTTTCTATGTACATGCGTAATGCGCGTCATACTTTATTTCGCATGTCATTATCATCCTAGTATTATTGAAGTTGAAGTGTGATAATTCTTATTCATTCAACCACTAACAAGAGTAAAGTTCAATAATCTCATTATTTACTCAAACCGGATGGCATTTAATATAAAAATCAACATTGATCTTACTAACCCAAATATTTTCGTAAGATAAATATGGATCACTTCTTTTACGATTCAATTCACATGAGTAAATGTTTGTAATTAAAACAATAAAGGAATGCTAAAGGTTATAATAAAAAACGGGTATTTAAAGGAAAGAGAATTATACTGAACTGTAGCATCTTGGCTAAATTTAAATGCACTCTTTTTTTTATAATAACGGAATACCCCTTTATCGTCACAACAACAACAGTTTTTGATACAATAATCTTTTATAACTGTACATGACTTTTAGTCATAAACAAAATTACCTCAAACGTAAGAACCAGATTTCCGATATCAAAGAACAGAGGAGGGCTTATGAGAAATGCGATTTGTTTTTACGTTGTTCTAAAAATGAAAAGTGGAGATAAGATCTTCTAAATCGACAGTCTTTATTACTCTACATCTCTCTCTCTCTCTTACTCTGTCAATCTCTTTTTAGTGGCTGTATCATTAACAGATTTAATTACATTCTTTAATAGAAATTATTCATAATATATTGATATAAAAAAAAAAAAAATGATAACAAATGAAAACAAAAGCAATACTATTTTCTATGCAAAAAAACGAAAAATGAAATTCATTTACTACACAGCAAAAACTAGTAACCACATCTCATTACAACTTCGCATTACAGGAAGTCAATGATGCCATTACACGTTGCATACTTGCGGCTGAGTTTATAATGACTTACTTGTAATGACAAAAATATATATAAATGCCTAATAAATTTTTCGAATAGTTTATTCTCAAATTTTTAGGCAGTTGCTTAATAAAATAGAAGTGAAAGGATTGAAATACTATCTTAGTACGAAATGAACTGAATATATTCTTTCTATGCTAAGTGTTTTCGTAATGCAATGATAAGCCTTTCATAATAAAGGAAGTCAGGAAAAAAGGGGTTAATCATTTATAAGAAATTTTATAAATTTGTTTTAGTTTTTGTTCGGTTTTTGTTCATTTTTACGAATGCTTTATCAGTGGATAAAATGTTCTTGTTCAGTAGTAAATTCGTATACCCTGCGAAGAAAACAGTATTAGTAAAATGCCATAAATTTTTTGTGATTCAATCACGAAATTAATTGATACAATTAATTTTAATTTGATCACAGAAATGTTTTAATAATTAAATTGATAACTATTAGTTGTGATTGATTTTTATTTCAATTAAAAAATTTGTTGAATAAATTAAATTTTTAATTGAATATTTTTTAAAACTCAAATAAAATTTTAATTGGAAAAATTTTCGTGAAATTTTTTTGTGGGTAGTTAATGAATAATTCCTAACTGCTTTCAGTTTAGGATTTTTTTACTGAAGCAACTAAATTTTATTATTTCACACAATACAACTAGTTTACAAAAAAATAAAAAATTCATGTACACTTAATGAAAGGCAAATTTTCTTATGTATTTTGATCTGCTGAATTCGAAAAAAAATTAAAATTTTTTTTTTATGGAACGACATTTTTCGGTCGATTTTCTTCTAGTTGATCTTATTACTTACGTTAGAGTATCATCTATACGATCATGAACTTCTCTTCCAGACGTTTTTTCAATGGTTTATACTTTTCTGGCGGAAAAGGTCCTTTGTAAATTTTTTGAAAATTTGGCTTTTCGCATCGAAAATTTTTAAACCACTTAACTTATCACAGATACAATTATACCCGATTATTCGTCATCTTAATACCTTTCATTTAAGTACCAACAACGATATAATCGGACATTTTTAACTCGAGATATAATTTGTTTAGAGAGAAAAGAGCGAAAAAATAAAAATAACAGGATATCTCAAAAACGAATTCAGCAGATCAAAATACATAAAAAAGGTCGGCTCTCATCAAGTGTACATTTTCAGTGTAAACTAGTGAAATTTAACTTAATGCAAATAAAATGACTAATCTAAATGGATGAATATTTTTTCCTTTAGTTTCGAAGGCCACTTTTTTCTGGGTGTGTGCTCCTTTAACACCATTTACTCGCCATATTTTGATCCATTGTAATCGGCGATAGAATCAAATATTTTCGTGATTTGTTGCTGAGACAATAAGTGGAGCTATTTTACAAGCTTTGGTGGTATCTAGCGAATAAAGTGATTTACATATTATGTTATTATATGCTTTAAAAGCACTACTTATTTCATGGCCGAAAAGTATGCCTGGGGAAAGTACTTTCTCCTAAGGACATGCGTATGTAAAATGTAATCCCGGAGCGATGCAATTAATAAGGGGTTATTATTTTTTAAAAACGGCTTACCTACAAGATTACCGGGTAATGAGAGTTTTTGCTGGGATATCAATTCTCGTGTCATGCGTTCCGCATTTTTTTGCTATGATGATGAATGTAAAAATTTTATTAGCGCTTTGTTGTGTGTTACAACAATGCTCGTTTCTCATTTATTGGATATAGTATCGACTTTTTTCAGCGCCGCCGTCGCCGGTGTTTCGGAGGGTATAAACGTGGCCGGTAGATGTGTTTATAGTGCGGCATGATGACTAGTCGCTGACATCGCATCGCACTAACCAAGCACATGTCTCTTTATGCTATGCTACGCATTTTGAATCTGTTTTCACGTTGTTTTTTGTTTGGTGTTGTTTTTGGGGCTTTTGTTTTAGGTGTTGTTGTAGCGTTGTTGTTAAATATTTTTTTTTGTATTGTTTATTATGCGATTTTGAATTTAATCTTGGCAATGAACTTGTACAATGTCAATATGTAGTAAGAGTTGAATGAAATATTCACATCGAACCCAACTAAAAAAAAATAATTTTGTGAGAGAGTAGAAATAGCTTGAGACATTATAGCACGTTCGAAAATTTAAACAGTAAAGTGGGACGTTGTTATTCAAACCTGTGACTATTTTAAAAGGCACATAAATATTTTACTTCAAATCGATCATTGGATAGAAGAATTGTTTACACTGAAAAAATTTTTCTTACATGAAAAATTAATTTAAAAATAATTTCATCAAATTTAGCAGGGCAGTTTGACATCGAAAACGTTATACCACGGTTGCGGCACAAGTTGGTAGAATTCTACAAAAATAGTAATTTTGTTTAGATTGGTAGAATTGGAGAAATTGCCTGATGATTTGAATAGATTTTGCAAAAATAATCCCTCTCTCCAACTAAAAAGTGCTTTCACAAATTTTTTATATCTTAATTTCTAAATAAAACATTTTGCAAAATTTTTATAGAAATAAAATTTTGAAAATTTTTCTAATAGAAATAAAATTTTGACAAATTTTCTATTAGAAATAAAATTTTGTAAAAATTTTTTTCTATAGAAATAAAATTTTGACAACATTTTTCTATAGAAAATAAAAATTCTTTGAACAAAATTTCCAAATATAGAAAATAAATTTTGACAAATTTTCTTAGAAATAAAATTTGACAAAAATTTTCTAATAGAAAAAATAATTTTGAAAAAATTTAATGAAATTGACATTTTCACAAAATTCTATAGAAATAAAATTTTGAACAAAATTTTCTATAAGAAATAAATTTTTGACAAAATTTCTACTACGAAATAATAATGTACAAAATTTTCTCTAAAATAAATTTTTAGAAAATCTTTTTATGAAATATAAATTTTGCAAAATTTTCTTATAGAAATAAAATTTTGACAACATTTTCTATAGATAACATGTTGATAAAATTTTCTATGAATAAAAATATTTGACAAAATTTTCTATAGAAATAAATTTTTGACCACATTTTCTATAAAATACATGTTGATAAAATTTCTATAAAAATAAAATTTTTGCAAAACAATACCTTTTTTGTTGGCAAGTTTTATTCAAAATTTGCGTGGATTATTTTTGAACTCGAGATGGTAACCGTGAACGTTACACATTATCATACCAGTTTATCGTTGTCATTCGCTTTGCAACGCATCGAAATATTGGTCTCCAGGACCAGAGAACCAACTGATTTTTTGTAGGCGGCGAAATGCGACACTAAATTAAATTGCCTAGCGGGGACAATTAGGCCTTATAAAATTCAATTTGAGTTGTACTACTGAATGCATCACAAAACAAATTTACATTTCATTCAACATGTAAAATATTTGAACAGAATTTTCTAAAGCAAAACAAATTTTGGAAGCCATGAAAATTGTCTACAGAAACTATAAAATTTTTGACAAATTTTCAAAGCCATATTTCAATTTGCACAAAAAATTTTTAATAGAAATTACATTTTATGCACAAATTTTTCTTATAGAAACTTAAAATCTTCAAAATTTAACGACAAAAATTTTAAAATCTACCATAAAATTTTTTGACAAAAATTTTCTCCTTTAATTTAGAAAACCTTTTGAACAAAAATTTTTCTATAGAATGAAAAATCTAAGAAATCTTTGATAAAACATTTTTCATATAGAATTTTTGACAATTTTATTGAAACAAATGTTGAGATACAATTTTCTGAAATAAATTGTTTGACAAAATTTTCTATAAAGGAATACATTTTGAAAAAAACACTTCCATAGAACTAAATTGAACATGTTCTTATTAGAAACATTACATTTTCACAACAAAATTTTTTTTTTGTTATAAGACATACAATTTGGACAAAATTCTATAAAATAATTTTGTCGATTTAAGAAAAAACTTAAAATTTTATTTAGAAAATAAATTTTGCGAATAATTCTATAGAAATTCAATTTTTAAACAAATTTTTAGCTAAATTAGAAATTCAAATTTCCTAACAAATTTCTATACAAAATTCTTAAAATCTAATAAATTCTATAGAATACTATTTGCCAAATTTTTATAAATTAAAATTTTTGACACATTTTCTATAGATCAAATATTTTGTCCAAATTCAATAACATTTTGATAATTTTCTATTATAAAAATAAATTTTTTGGCAAAATTCTTTCATTTTGTTCTTTAAAACAAATTGAATTAAAAAACCAACAAACAAAACGATGAAAGCAGAGAGAAGGGGCCACGCCGCTCAAAATAAACCCCAGCCACTATCACATCAAATCGGAGCATTGATTGGCCAAAGGCAAGTTGAAATGTTTTGTACGAATTTATTTCGGCATAACCGGCTATCATTTCGAAGGTTGCAATGTTTGGGTTTATTTGTCCTGTCTTTAATGAACTGCCGATATTATGATAATTGGTTCATAGTTTGCTGCCCCAAGTGAGTGAGATGCTGCACTGGAGAATGTGTTTTAATTCCGTGATGCTTGCGCCATCCCAACCATCTGCCCAGTCTTTCATGGTTGCCCAAATAATTTTGACAAACATTCTTCTTCCTTTTGTGGTAAGCTTACACTTGTAATTAAGTTCATTGGTTTATCGGTTAGCTGCAATCAAAACAACAACAATTGAAATAAAAAATTTGACAAGAATTTTTCTTCAAGGAATAATGCAAAAAATATTATAATAATATGCAAAAATTTTCTATTAGAATATAAATTTCACATTTCTTAAACGGATAAAATGACAAAAATTTCTATAAAAAATTTTTGATAATTTTTCTAAAAGATAGCATTGAATAAAATTGTCTTATAGAAATAAATTTTGACAAAATTTTCTATAGAAATTAAATTTGTTAAAAGATTAAACCGATTTCTCGAAAAAATTCCCACAATCCCCAAAATTATGGGAAATTCTCACCTATATTCCAACTCAAAAATTTCGAAAAATATCCCATTTTTGGGAAATCCCCATACTGGCAAACTGTCTCCAAAGGGTGATTATATTGATATAAGATCGACTAAATATACGGTAAAATTTCCTTAAAATTGCCATATACCTAAATGTTAACACTGACTCAATTTTACAAAAATTATTATTTATGGCATTATCACAACATACAAAATTTTTAAAGAGAAAAAATCCAAGGAAAATTTAACTAAACTCCCAAGTATTACGTTTGAACATTTAATAAGTGTTTGACAACAGTGTTTCGAAATGAAAAACCCCATCAATAATTTAGATGTTTTTGTTAGTCGGATTGTTTAATCCGTTTCTAC
>PGFW01025846.1:9372-19372 GCA_003123925.1 Haematobia irritans
TATTTTTTTTTTTTTGTATTTTCTTCTTTGGGATTGATAACCTAGTAACAACAATAACTAAACTTAGTTTATTTTGGCAAAAATGCAATATAACTTAAGTGTTTGTTAAATTTTTAATAACTACAATTCAAATTCAATGTTTTATTATTACATATACATATATGTACATATATTACAAAGAAACAGTGGTTTGAATTATTTGACAGATTGATCAGGCAAATGTTTAGGAAATGTTGGAATACAGCCCTTCGAATCGTCGCATAAAATCATTAAATTTTATATTTTATTTCTCTTTATTATTTATTTTAAACAAACCCTTATCTAGTCAGATACATTTATTGCACGATTATCCCATAGGTTAGGTTAGGCTAGGTGGCAGCCCGAGGTATCAGGCTCAGTTAGACTATTCAGTCCATTGTGATACCACATTGGTGAACTTCTCTCTTATCCACTGAGTCGCTGCCGATTCCAATGTTAAGCTCAATGACATAGGGACCTCCTTTTATAGCCGAAGTACGAAACGGCGTTCGCCACATTGCCAGTGAACCACTTAGAGAAGATTTGAAACGATTATCCATAATCAGAAAAAAGCGTCCGCCAAAAAGTAGTGGAAAATGTTCTTTTGGATCCGGAAGTGGTGCAAATTTAACGGCAGAAGCGTGAATTTTAACATGGGCCTTTGTCATAGAAACGGATGTCCATGTGAAATTACGAATCTTGGATGTGAATTCGACATTTTGTGATATTTTGACAAATAAATAATTTCTAAATTTTTTTTAAGACTTTTAATGGCATTATAACGCTTGTCATCAAATATTTTCAAAAATTCGTAATTTTTCTAGAAAGGATTTTACATTTTTTTCGGCTAAATTTAAATAATTTATACCATTTTTAATTTAATTCTTAATATGTTTTTAAAACCATTTGAAATAAAAAAAATAAATTTGCCTATAAAAATGAAAAAGTGGGTTAGTAAAAATTGACTTCAAATGAACTTCCTGTTCAGTTAAAATAAAGAACATCTTTGAGAGGGCATTTTTGGAAGTAGTGTCTTGAGAAGAACTTCCAAATTTTTTTGCTGGGATGTCAATGAGTGTCATATTAAAATTCCGTCTCTTCCTTCTTAAACCGATAGTCTTGCAATATAAAGGGGCATGTTTTGCCAGTTGAAATTCTCAGAAATCTTTGCCGAATTTCTGAAAGGATTTAACCAACGCAGGCATTTTTTTTTGTAGACAGAGAGCATTTTTCTTATCCACCAAAATTGTACAAGTAAAAATTTAATTGAAATTTTAAAAATATTAAATTAGAAGTGTAATTGGATTCAACTAATTTTTAAATTAAAAACAAAATATCAATCATTATGATATAAATTATGCTTTTTAATATGAAGCTTTGGTGATTAATACTATGTTATCAATTTCTGTGCATTTGAAAGAATTTTCATTAAAAGCCAAGTAAGGAAAGTCTAAAGTTGGGGCAGGGGCCGACTATATTATAGCCATGGCACACCTTTGTAGCTGCACATTTCGATATCATATCAAATCCGTCAATTGGGTTGGGTGCTGATATATAAACGTGTTTGTTTCTCCTATACATAGATTAATTCTGAACTCGATCTGGACAAAAATTTGAATAAAATCCTCTTGGTGGAACAAAAAAATATGGAACATTTAAATCCGAAGGCAATGTATTAGGCAATTTTGCTAAAGTGTATTTGATGATTTATCGGTCGATAGCTATGTATTAGAAGTATAGGAAAATTTAAGTCATTCTTACAAGTTTCGAGCAGTGGCGATTTTATAATGAAAATGTTCGTACATTTCCCATTTTTGCCGATATAAGAAAAACAAATATATGGGACCGATTTCATAGTTATAATGAACGCGATTTCCATAGTTATAATGTTATTTCTACTCCTGTGCAAAGAATTCACGTAAATCGGATTACAACTTTTGACCTCTGTGGTCATATGAGTGAAAATCGGGGAAACGATACTATATGGGATCTATATGTCTAAATGGTTGTTTTTTCTGAAAAAGTGCTTGCCTTCATTTTGTCTGTTACAAAATGCGCGATTTTTTTAAAATGTTAAGCAAGAAACCTAAAAAATTGTTATCATTTCAGCGGGAGAAAAGAATTCAAAGAAAGGAAACAGGGCAATCGCATGCACTCTCGTTTGTTGGCTACGTGCTGAAAATGCCGCGTAATTTGGCCTCTATGCGGTGGCGTATTTTCACAACAGAATTTCGAAGCGCTTTCGCAGCTTTTGGCCTGTTTTTTTCTTAGAAAAGAACTAAGAGTACATTTTCCGGGCAAAAATGCAAAAAAAGTGTTGGCATTTTTTACAAGAAAAGAAAAGCGCCGATAAATCTGAACCAATTTTCAACCAAATTCAGCATGAATAGCTACAATATTAATCTACTCCCAGTGCAAAATTATACAGGCAAATTAGGGCCAAAACTCTGGCTTCTGGCTATATAAGCGCATATCGGAAGAAAGATTATACAAGAGCCTATAATCTAATGCTGAACCAATTTAAAACAAATTCGACATGCATAGCGTACAATATTATTCTACTCCCTGTGCAAAATTACAGCAAATTAGGGCAAAACTCTGGCTTCTGGGGCCCGTATAAGTGCATATCGGGTGAAAGATATTCTAAATCTGAACCGATTTCTATAAAATTCGACATCAATCATTGCACTTCTTGTGCAAATTTAAAGTTAAATCAGGCTGAAATTCTGGCTTCTGGGGCCCGTATTATCAGAATCGGGCGAAAGAAATTATATGGGAGTATATTAAAACTGAACCGATTTCTTCCAAATCAATAGGGTTCTATTTGACCAAAGTACACTACTTGTGGCCAAATTTGAAGTCGATTGGACTAAAAGTTGCGACCTAAGCTTTGATTACAAAAAATGTGTTCACAGACAGACGGAACGGACAGACGGACATTTTGGCTATATCGAAACCTTTCAGGAAACCACCCTGAGCATTTTTGCCAATAAGTCACCATGCGTCTATCTCTCGTCGCTTCTGGGTGTTTGCAACATAGCAACTAACTTATAATACGCCTGATTCCACAGTGTGGCGCAGGTATAATTACTTGGATCTATTGAATATAAAAAATATTTTTTTTCTGCTACACCAGAGAATGAAACGCCGAGGTCCGCGCCGCCTTTTTAACGCCGCCGTCCAGTTTTTGCGCAGTCGAAGGCCACACGCCGAATATGTCGACTTGACCCTCGCTCAAAATTAGGCGCCGCCAATTAATCAAAAATATTAATTTAAATCAAGAAAAAATATTAAATACACTAGAACCTCGCTTTTTGCGTCGTTCGTTTTCGTTGTTCGAAGTTTTGGTCCGCTGCTGAATCGAGTACCTAGTTTTCACTTTGCGTCGTTAGATTTTTCAAAGTTGGCGTTTGTTATTCTATCTCCAATCTTTGGCATGTTTTGGCATAAAAACTCATAATTCACTTTGCGTCGTTTCAGTTTGCGTCATGTTTTTTTAGAACGTATCTGCGACGCAAAGCGAGGTCTAGGTGTAATTGTTTTACTTTTTGTCAAAATGTTAGACTTTCCACCCAAAATCCGTCAGTATCAAGTTGCTATAATAACTTTGCAAATATTTAGCTCAGAAAATTTGAATGATATGTAAATGTGATTGTAAAATTGGTTGTACTACTAATCTCATTACGAGTACCATTCGAATAACTTCAAATTTATTTTATAATGGATAATTGTCCGCTGCCGAATAAACGCAATTTATATCGGCTTAGGCCGCAGAGAAAAAAATTACTGTCAGCCGCCGTAAGAAAGAATGGTCTGGCTTCATTCTCTGGTCTAACACCCCCAAAAATAAACGCTTCTGTAACATATACTCTCAACACATTCTGATTCCAAGAAAAGTTCAAACATCATTGATGTTTCACCTTAGGCATACACTGGTAGAAAAAATTTTTAATGAATTTTCTTTGTGTGTATATATTTTTAAGCGGGCGCCAATTGTTACTTCCAACTACTCTCTCGGTGTCTTCTTCTAAACACATACACGCAAAGATTAAAAAGTTTTGGAATAACGTGTACCGAAACTTTTTTCTTTTGTTGAAAGTTTTGAACGCAAAAACAACAGTCCATTTCGTTTATCTCACACGTTTCCCTCTGACTTTAGTTCTTTAAAAGACACAATTTTAAAAGTTCGTAAGTAAAAAATTTTTAATATGAGAATGTATGTTGAACATTTTTTTTGGATCCTTCCGACATATTTGAATATATGTAAAAACTTTGGTCCGAAGCAGGGAATCGAACCACGACCTTGGCATGCAAGTCGACGTAGCAACCAACTGTTCTCCACGGTGCCCAACTAAATGTATTTTTCTGTTAAGATGAAACTTTGTTTAATCGGCTCGCTGGCGCCCGCAAGCTAGCTATGAAATATAACCTTATAATGGGTAATTGTCTAATTGATGACAATAACGGCTACATAGCTGCAGTGGATAAGTGTGTTGGCTTATCATTGCATAATCCGCGTTCGATTCTCCGTCCAGGCGAAAAGTAAAAAAAAATAAAAATTTATAAAATCGTAAATAATTTTCTTCTACCATTGTTTGTATTACAGAAAAAGGTGCTAAAACTAAAAACTTCGTAGAAGTGGAAAGATGTGAGAGGGAAAAATGCAATTGCCAGAAATGTTTTTTTTTTAGTTTAAATCTTTTTAAAAATGAAATTGTTTTTAACATCCTGGAAAAAGAAGTAAACGTTTATTCACAAAGTCCTAGTACTTTTCTTTCAAATAACACTTCGTTTCAAACGAAAAGCAAATGTAGAAACTGAACTTTGTTTTGTCTAAAAATTTCGTTTGGGAGGAAGAGAATTATTTTTTTGGCGTGGCTATATGTTTATAGCAATATTGCTAATTATAAATGCTTGCATCCACACATATTTACATTTAAAAAGTAATTTTATGTCCCAAACCATAATATGTTCTAACATATCAACATATATATGTCGCAAACATGCTACGCTAGTTTATGAACATTATATGCTTGCACTTAAAAATAATGTGCTAAAACTTTGAGTATCAAACATATAATTTTTTACATCCAAACCTATGAACAACAGCCCTTTTTCGTCTGTCTACACAACAAAATATCCGAAAACCTATTACTAACCTATACCCACTATCCGTTACTTGGTATTCTTTTAACTTTGCCTAATTACATTTCGAAAAGTATCTCAATTATGTTTTTAATTGGATTTTTTTTTTTTTTAATTAATGTTAATGGGGATAATAATTTTTTTTAGTAGAAACCCTCAAGCATTGCGTCAGTTAATTTTTTAAATGGATTAAGTTTTCAATTTCAATCAACTTTTCAATTGGTAATATTTTTTCGGTGTATCTCTGACATCTTCAACATGTCCAATCTGACATGTCCAATACCAGAAATTTTTAACATATCTTTGCGAATCATCCTTTCACAAGCAATACATTGTGAAGGTCAATTCCAAAAATATTTCCATTTAAACATTAACTCTGATCATTTTATCCAAAGTCAAATATTCCACCCACTGTGCCCGATACATATTTTTCTTGTGTATTCATTTTTGGCAGTGCCTTCAACCATTCCTTAAAATTCTTATTTCGGTTTTTTTGTTTTCTATACAAACTATTAACAATCTCCTTTCTAGGATGTTCATTATTTTTTTTTTTTTTTCTATAAAAATTAACTAGCATTATTGTAATTAAAATGAATTTAGATAATATATGTATACAAATATCTATTATAAATATGGAATTCTAAATGTAGTTGTTTTTGTTTTTTTATTTAAAGAAAATAACTAATCCTTTACAGACATTCAATATAGACACGCACAAATTAGTTTTCGTATTTTATGTTAGTGTTTGTTATTTTTTTTTTCTCATAATTAAATTTTTAATTTTAGAATTTTGAAGGTCTTAATTATTTGCATAGGAATTTGATTAGAGTATAAAAAGAAACAAACAAAGAAAAATGTCTATGGTTCTTTAAATAGGTTCAATTATTAAGGTTTTGCTCTATTATTATTTTTTTATTTTTTTGGAAAAGGACTTTGGAGGTTATTCAATGATATTGTTTCGTTAAATGTTAACATTCGATTTCCATACTATTTTGTTTTTAAAGGAGTTTTTATTTAGAAATATGGCATTTCTTGTCTTAGCTATATTGGAGTTTCTTCTTTTAGTTGGTTTTTTTATTGATTGCTTTATTTATCAATTGGAGAAAAAAATATCCAGAACTAAAAACCAATTACCTTTATCCTTAGAGAGTAAGTTGTCTGGCGAAATTCTTGATCATTCGTGGGAAGAGGAGCTATTAACAAAAAACCCATAACAACAACTTTAACATGATATCTTTGGGATAAGCGAAATATTGATTGCCGGTCTTGGTTCCAGCATCGTGGTCATTATCACCATCCCCTTTGGTATAGGCTTGGCAACAACTCTGTCGATATGGCTTTACTCAGATGCGTGGTTGTCAACTATGTTGCTGAGGACCATCTCCTTTTTTCCGGCGATCATTATCACCACCACCACCACCATTGACATTGTTATCAGGTCCTTCGTTGTCCATGCTCGACGTACTATAGGTTGTTGTTGTTTGATGGCCTGAACTACAGCAACTTGTTCGAGCTGAACTGGTGCTCTTTGGTCACTGTTGCTGTGCGTGTGAATTCATCTTATTCTTATCGCCACTATCTTCATTGGATGAGGTCGATGATGAGGAAGTGGATGTGGGTATATGACCCGATGGTACATCAAAGGGATGTGGTTGAGTTTCGTGTTGCTCTTGATGTCTTTGATGTGGTGGTGTTGGAGGAGATTGGACCTCGTCTTGCTCCTCTGTAGTGGTAGAGACGATATCATTGGAATATGGTAAAATCGTTGGTGCTATTACACTTCCTGCTGAAGTGCTACTGGTGGTGCTAGTGATTGTGGTCATTGCTGCCGCATTAGTTTGCATTGTCGTAGTCACTGGGTCTTCAACAGCCCCAATTACCAGATCTTTTGGTATTGTTGCCATTGGCATGGGAATATCTGGCAGTGCTGTCATTGGTATATCTTCAGATTTTGGTGATTCTTCGGCCAAAGTTTCCAGAATTACAATCTCATTGGCTTCATCTGGATCATAGTCGTAGAAAACTTTCGATGTATCACCCTGAACATTGACATCGATGGGTCGCAGGACTATTGCGTATTTGGGTGGTTTGGGTTCTCTGCAATGGACATTGAGGTAGTTAGCATAATTCGTTAAGGAAAATTGGACACATTATTGGATGACAACCAATTAAGAAATAAGATAAAATGTTTTTTTTTTTTTCAAATTCAATCACAAAGTTAATTGTTTCAATTAATTTATTGAATTGAAATAGATGTCAATATAAAACATTAAAATACAAAAAAAAATACTTGAATTAAAAGTTGAATTAATTTCTTCGGAACAATTTCAAAAATTAATTTTTTAAATTGGTTTCAATTAAAAATTGTTAAATTGAATTTTGAATTATTTATTTATAATTGTTTTAACCTTTAGATGAAATATTTTCTTGTTATTTTATAAGAGTTTGTATTAAATTAGCACTTTCTTAGGAATTTTCCTTGTTGATGTGTGTCAATAATTTAATGATCTGCTGAACAAAATTTTCAAATATATTTTTAATGTCAAAAATTTTTTTATTTAAGTTAAACAAACTATTATATCAAGCAAAAAAAATTTGGAAAGTTCTTCCAAAGGCAACAACTTTAAAAAGCACTATCAGAAAATGCCCTCTCAAATGATGTTCTTTATTTTAATCTACACAGGAAATCATTTGAATTTCAATTTTTTATAACCCTTGTTTTTCATTTTTTATATGGCAAATTTTATACTTTATTTAAATGGTTTAAAAACATGATAAGAATTCATAAAGAATGGTACAAATATTTAAATTTGCGAAAAAATGCTAAATCTTCAATATGAAAAATTACGAATTTTTAGAAAATATTTTGATATCAAGACGTTTCAGTTAATCCATTAAAATCTTAAAAAAAATTAGAAAATTATTTATTTGACAAAATATCACAGAATTTTTTAATTTAACATTCCAAAACATCGAATTCGGAATCACACCTAAAGAAGTGATGCAAGTTACGGTGCAACGCTGATGAAATGGAGGACATATTCGTCCGTCTGCGTTCTACTTTTGAACCACTTCGGATCGAAAAGACATTCTTCATTACTTTTTTGGCGACGCTTATTTTTTGCTGGGATTCAATTAAAATGTAATATAATTTTCAAATCCAGATTCAAAAGATTCAGTTTATTGTTTCAAATTTCAATTAAAAGTTAATTGTATCAGTTAATTTGACGTTTTAACTTTAATCAACGTTTTTATTGCAAATATTTGGTGTTATTTTTTTCTGTTTTATATAAAATACCATAGATTTAAAAATAGAAAGTGTTTCGGCTACGAGTAGTTGAAGGTAAAGAAATTGTAATATTTGAGGACAACCTGGAATGAAGATCGCAAAAGCGTTTATTATGAAATCTCATGAGATATCTGTCTCGTCTCTAAAGCGTGGCAATACACGAACAAAATACTTTGGGGCTAAATGTACTTGTCCAGTTATACGAAGATATATATTTTCATTAAAATAATGAAAATTTTCATAGTTTAATATGGAATAGTTTTCACTTTTATGGATAAATCATTTAAGTAACGAAACGATTCATTGTATTCATGAAACCATTGCATGGATCAAAAACAATGTTTGTTTAATACGATATAGCGACGGTTAGGTTAGGTTACAATACGAAGACAAGCAACATCGAAACATTTTTCTAATGCTCAGCTTTAATGATTTCTAATTAAGTATTAGGGCGAAAAAGAACCAAAAAGGAAGTTGAATCTATTGTCTAACAATATTCGTAAATATTTTGTACTTGTACAATGGCTTGCAGAAATGAGTACATAATTATTTTTTTTTTCAATTATAAACGAATAAAAAACCAGCAATAAAGAAACTCAAAATAATATTATTTTTCCCTTATTCCTTCTTCAATTCTAAATAAAACAAGAAAAAACCAAAAACAAAAAGTAAAGAATTCAGAGAGATAAATAAACATAACAAAAACAAGTATATACGGCCGTAAGTTCGGCAGGCCGAATCTTATGTACCTCCATGTACCATAGAAACTTGTATCTTAAAGTCTGTCATCATAATCGCGATTACTTGGTTGCGGTATATTAAACTTCGTCCACACGTCTCTCAATTGTAAGTTTAGTCCATACGGGGTATATATGTAAACAAACAAAGGAGCCGATTAAATACGTATATAATTCAGTGTTGACAAAATTTTCTATAGAAATAAAATTTTGATAAAAAATTTCTAAAGCAATAAAATTTTGAACAAAAATTTTCAATAGAAATGAAATTTTGACAAAATTTTCTATAGAATTTTTGGTAGATTATTTTGGGGATGCGGCTATGTCATAACTACTAGACCGATATGGACCAATTTTGGCAATGGTTTTCGCAGGCCATATCAGCGAATGTACAAAATCAGCACGTACCAATTTCAACCGATCGGATGAATTTTGCTCCTCCAAGAGGCTCTCGAGGTCAAATCTGGGGATCGGTTTATATGGGGGCTATATATAATTATGACCGATGTGGACCAATTTTTGCATGGTTGTTAGAGACCATATACTAACACCATGTACCACATTTCAGCCGGATCAGATGAAATTTGCTTCTCTTAGAGTTCCGAGGCCAAATCGGGGGATCGGTTTATATGGGGGCTATATATAATTATGGACCGATGTGGACCAATTTTTGCATGTTGTTAGAGAACATAATACTAACACATGTACAATTTCAGCGGATCGGATGAAATTTCTTCTCTTAGAGCCCGCAAGCCAAATCTAGATCGGTTTATATGGGGCCATAAACGGTAGGAAGCCTCTGAGGGGCTAA
>PGFW01025846.1:20649-38460 GCA_003123925.1 Haematobia irritans
AATTATCATTAAAAAATAAAATGAGCACTCTATTAAAAAAAATATTTGATCCAATTAAAAAATTAATTGATACTATTAATTTTTTTGATTGAGTTTTATTTCAATTAAAAAATGTTTGAATTCAATTACATTTTTAATTGAATATTATTTAAAACTCAATTAAGATTTTAAGTGGAAAAATTTTAGTGAAATTTTTTTCTGTGTATTTGTTGCCAATGTTTTTCCGCTAACATATAATTTTTTGAACCCATCTGAATCGTTGTGGTGTGTTAAAAGTCCAATAAGATTCTAACCCAGTTTGTTTGTAGTAACATATATTAGTCGTCTTAGAATATGGAAATTAATATGAAAACTTACTGCTAAAGGAATTAAAACTGTATATTTTATATATGTATAATATCATACAGTCTCATGATAGTATAAAATTGTATCCTTGTTTTATTTTGTAAATAACGATAACTAATAACAATGGCTACGGGAATTGATTTAAGTCTCTAAATACCTATAGTCCTAATAACGAATTAAAATCAAAACTTATGGGCGCCTTCGAATATCCATAAGATATTTCGTTGTAATATCCCATATGAGTTTGTTATATGTCTTGATTTGTTCTCTGGGGACTTCATTTGAGCTTTGGTGACAATATTGGCTCGCTAATATCTTTTGTCATTTGTATTTAGATGTATTTATCATAAATTATTAATTATATATATTAAACTTTTTCACAGATATATGATGTGATTATATTAATCTATCATTATACCTACTATAAAAATAAATTAATTTTTGTTTATAAAAAAAACATTGTCAACCATAATGAAATCAGTTTGGATTATAACTAGTTATTGTAATTATTATAATTCTTATTATTTTAAATGTAAGTGTTGTGTTGTATGTTTTTTTTTTACTTAATGTTCAGCTTTTTGGCCACGGCGTTTCTTTACAGTTTACTTATTTATTTTTTTATTTTATTAATATTTATTTGAACTTGTATTAACTCATTTAACAAATGAAAAACTATAATTTTATTTATTTTTGTTATTTTCATTTAACTAACTACATATTTTGTTTTTTTATATTAAATTATGATTTTCTTTCTTTTCTCTATGTAAGTTCATTATCTTTGCTTATGGGAATGTTCTTTGTTTGTTTTATTTTTTTTTTTTTTGCTATTTTCTTCTTTGGGATTTGATAACCTAGTAACAACAATAACTAAACTTAGTTTATTTTGGCAAAAAATGCAATATAAACTTAAGTGTTTGTTCAATCTTTAATAACTACAATTCAAATTCAATGTTTTATATTATTACATATTGACCATTATATGTACATATATTAACAAAGTGAACAGTGGTTTGAATTATTGTGACAGATTGATCAGGCAAAGTTTAGGAATGTTGGAATAACAGGCCCTCGAAATCGTCGCATAAAAATCATTAAATTTTATATTTTATTTCTCTTATTATTTATTTTAAACAAACCCTTATCTAGTCAGATACATTTAATTGCACGAATTATCCATAGGTTTAGGTTAGGCTAGGTGGCAGCCGAGGTATCAGCTCGTTAGACTATTCAAGTCCATTGTGATACCACATTGGTGAACTTCTCTCTTATCACTGGAGTGCGCCCGATTCCATGTAAGCTCAATGACAAGGGACCTCCTTTTATAGCCGAAGTACGAACGGCGTTCCACATTGCCAGTGAAACCACTTAGAGAAAGATTTGAAAACGATTATCCCATAATC
This sequence comes from Haematobia irritans, assembly GCA_003123925.1. Lineage (NCBI taxonomy): Eukaryota > Metazoa > Arthropoda > Insecta > Diptera > Muscidae > Haematobia > Haematobia irritans. Next base: position 22,395 of record PGFW01025846.1, read on the forward strand.
AGCAAAAAAGCGTCGCCAAAAAGTAGTGAAAATGTTCTTTTTGGATCCGGAAGTGCTGCCAAATTAACGCAGAAGCGATGAATTTAACATGGGCTTGTCATAGAACGGATGTCCATGTGAATTACGAATTTGGATGTGAATTACGAATTTTTGTGATATTTTGACAAATAAATAATTTCTAAAATTTTTTTTAAGACTTTTAATGCATTATAACGCTTGTCATCAAATATTTTCAAAAATTCGTAATTTTTCTAGAAAGGATTTTACATTTTTTTCGGCTAAATTTAAATAATTTATACCATTTTTAATTAATTCTTAATATGTTTTTAAAACCATTTGAATAAAAAAAATAAAATTTGCCCTATAAAAATTGAAAAAAAAGTGGGTTAGTAAAAAATTGACTTCAAATGAAACTTCCTGTTTCAGTTAAAATAAAGAACATCTTTGAGAGCGGCATTTTTGGATGAGTAGTGTCTTGAGAAGAAACTTCGCAAAATTTTGTTTGCTGGGATGTCAATGAAGTGTCATATTAAAATTCCGTCTCTTCCTTCTTAAAACGCGATAGTCTTGCAATATAAAGGGGCATGTTTGCACAGTTGAAATTCTCAGAAATCTTGTCCGAATTTCTGAAGGATTTAACCAACGCAGGCCAATTTTTTTTTGTAGGACAGAGAGCATTTTTCTTATCACCAAAATTGTACAAGTAAAAATTTAATTGAATTTTAAAAATATTAAATTAGAAGTGTAATTGGATTCAACTAATTTTTAAATTAAAAACAAAATATCAATCATTAGTGATATAAATTATGCTTTTTAATATGAAAGTGGTGATTAATACTATGTTATCAATTTCTGTGCATTGAAGACAGAATTTTCATTAAAAGCCAAGTAAGGAAAGTCTAAAGTTGGGGCAGGGGCCGACATATATACCATGCACACTTTGTAGCTGCACATTTTCGATATCATATCAAAATCCGTCAATTGGGTTGGGTGCTAATTATAAACGTGTTTGTTTCTCTATAACATAGATTTAATTCTGACTCGATCTGGACAAAATTTGAAAAAATCCTCTTGGGTGGAACAAAAAATATGGGAAACATTTAAATCCGAAGGCAATATTAGGCAATTTTGCTAAAGTGTATTTATGATTTATCGGTCGATAGCTATGTATTAGAAGTATAGGAAAATTTAAGTCATTCTTACAAGTTTCGAGCAGTGGCGATTTTATAATGAAAAATGTTCGTACATTTCCCATTTTTTGCACGATATTAAGAAAACAAATATATGGGAACGCGATTTCATAGTATTATAATGAACCGATTTCATATTATAATGTTATTTCTACTCCTGTGCAATAGATATTCACGTAAATCGGATTACAACTTTGACCTCTGTGGTCATTATGAGTGAAAATCGCGGGAAACGATACTATATGGGATCTATATCTAATGGGGTTGTTTTCTTTTCTGAAAAAATGCTTGCCTTCATTTTGTCTGTTACAAAAATTGCCGCGATTTTTTAAAATGTTACAGCAGAAACCTAAAAAATTGTTATCATTTCAGCGGGAGAAAAGAATTCAAAGAAGGAAACAGGGCAATCGCGAAGCCACTCTCGTTTGTTGGCAGTGCTGAAAATGCCGCAGTTAATTTGGCCTCTATGCGGTGGCGGCGCTATTTTTCCACAACAGAATTTCAGAAGCGCTTTCGCGAGCTTTTGGCCTGTTTTTTTTTAAGAAAAAACTAAGAGTAACATTTTCCGGCAAAAATGCAAAAAAAGTGTTGGCATTTTTTACAAGAAAAGAAAAGCGCCAATAAATCTGAACCAATTTCAACCAAATTCAGATGAATAGCTACAATATTAATCTACTCCCAGTGCAAAATTTACAGGCAAATTAGGGCCAAAACTCTGGTTCTGGGCTAATAAGCGCATATCGGGAGAAAGATTATACAAGAGCCTATAATCTAATGCTGAACCAATTTAAAAACAAATTCGACATGCATAGCGTACAATATTATTCTACTCCCTGTGCAAAATTACAGCAATTAGGGCAAAAACTCTGGCTTCTGGGGCCCGTATAAGTGCATATCGGGTGAAAGATAATATCTAAATCTGAAGCGTTTCTAAAAATTACGACATCAATCATTGCACTTTCTTGTGCAAAATTTAAAGTTTAAATCAGGCTGAAATTCTGGCTCTGGGGCCGTATTAGTAGATATCGGGCGAAAGAAATATATGGGAGCTATATCTTAAACTGAACCGATTTCTTCCAAAATCAATAGGGTTCTATTCTGACCCAAAGTACACTATTGTGCCAAATTTGAAGTCGATTGGACTAAAATTGCGACCCTAAGCTTTGATTACAAAAAATGTGTTCACAGACAGACGGACGCGACAGACGGGACATGGCTATATCGACTTCAGGAACACCACCCTGAGGATTTTGCAATAAGTCACCAATGCGTCTATCTCTCTCCTTCTGGGTGTTGCAACATATGCAACTAACTATAATAAACGCCTGTTCCAAATGTGGCGCAGGTATAATTACTTGGATCTATTGAATATAAAAAATAATTTTTTTTCTGCCTACACCAGAGAATGAAGACGCCGAGGTCCGCGCCGCTTTTTTTAACCGCCGCCGTCCAGTTTTTGCCAGTCGAAGCCACCGCCGAATATGTCGACTGACCCTCGCTTCAAAATTAGCCGCCAATTAATCAAAAATATTAATTTAAATCAGAAAAAATATTAATACACCTAGAACCTCGCTTTGCGTCGTTTCGTTTTCGTTGTTCGAAGTTTTGGTCGCCTGCTGAATCAGTACCTAGTTTTCAACTTTGCGTCGTTTAGATTTTTCAAAGTTGCGTTGTTATTCTGATCTCCAATCTTTGCATGTTTTGCCGCATAAAAATCATAATTCACTTTGCTGCGTCGTTTCAGGTTGCGTTCATGTTTTTTTAAACGTATCTGCGACGCAAAGCGACGTCTAGGTGTAATTGTTTTACTTTGTCAAAATGTAGACATTTCCACCCAAATCCGTCATATCAATTGCTAAATAACTTTGCAAATATTTAGCTCAGAAAAATTGAATGATTATTGTAAATGTGATATGTAAAATTGCGGTTGTACTACTAATCTCATTACGGAGTACCGATTCGAATAACTTCAAATTATTTTTTAATGGATAATTGTCCGCTGCCGAAAAACCAATTTATATCGGCTTAGGCCGCAGAGAAAAAAATTACTGTCAGCCGCCGTAAGAAAGAATGGTCTGGCTTCATTCTTGGTCTAACACCCCCCAAAAATAACGGCTTCGTAACATATACTCTCAACAACATTCTGATTCAAGAAAGTTCAAACATATTGATGTTTCAGCCTTAGGCATACACTGGTAGAAAAAATTTAATGAAATTTTCTTTGTGTGTATATATTTTTAAGGGGCGCCAATTGGTTACTTCCAACTACTCTCTCGGTGTCTCTTTCTAAACACATACACGCAAAGATAAAAAGTTTGGAAAACGTGTACCGAAAATCTTTTTTCTTTTGTGAAAGGTTTTGAACGCAAAACACGAGTCCATTTCGTTTATCTCACACGTTCTCCCTCTGACTTTAGTTCTTTAATAAGACACAATTTAAAGTTCGTAAGTAAAAAATTTAACATAGTAGAATGTATGTTGAAACATTTTCTTTGGAATCTTCGACCATATTTGAATATATGTAAAAAAACTTGGTCGAAGCAGGGATCGAACCCACGACCCTGGCATTGCAAGTCGGACGTAGCAACCAACTGTCTCCACGCGTGCCCAACTAAATGTATTTTTCTGTTAAATAAACTTTGTTTAATCGGCTCGCTGGCGCCGCAAGCTAGCTATGAAATATAACTTATAATGGGCGTAATTGCTCTATTGATTGACAATAACGGCTACAAGCTGCAGGTGATAAGTGTGTTGGCTTATAATTGCATAATCCGCGTTCGATTCTCCGTCCAGGCGAAAGGTAAAAAAAAAAATGAAAATTATAATAATCGTAAATAATTTTCTTCTACATTGTTTGTATTACAGAAAAAAGGGTGCTAAAACTAAAAACTTCGTAGAAGTGGAGAAAGATGTGAGGGGAAAATGCAATGCCAGAAATTTTTTTTTTTAGTTTAATCTTTTAATGAAAGTTGTTTTTAACATCCTGGAAAAAGAAGTAAACGTTTATTCACAAAGTAACTATATCTTTTCTTTCAAAAAAAATAACACTTCGTTTTCAACGAAAAAAGCAAATGAGATAGAAACTGAACTTTGTTTGTCTAAAATCGTTTGGGAGGTAAGAGAATTATTTTTGCGTGGCTATATGTTTATAGGCAATTATTCTAATTATAAATGCTTGCATCCACACATATACATTTAAAAGTATATTTTATGTCCCAAACATAATATGTTCTAACATATAACATTATAATGTCGCAAACATTGCTACGCTAGGTTTATGAACATTATATGTTGCACTTAAACAATAATGTGCTAAAACTTTGAGTATCAAACATATAATTTTTTACATCCAAACCTATGAACAACAGCCCTTTTTCGTCTGTCTACACAACAAAATATCCCGAAAAACTATTACTAACCTATATCCCACTATCCGTTACTTGGTATTCTTTTAACTTTGCCTAATTACATTTCGAAAAGTATCTCAATTATGTTTTTAATTGGATTTTTTTTTTTTTTTAATTAATGTTAATGGGGATAATAATTTTTAGTAGAAACCCTCAAGCATTGCGTCAGTTAATTTTTTAAATGGATTAAGTTTTCAAATTTCAATCAACTTTTCAATTGGTAATATTTTTCGGGTATCTCTGACATCTTCAACATGTCCAATCTTGACATGTCCAATACCAGAAATTTTTAACATATCTTTGCGAATCATCCTTTCAAAGCATACATTGTGAAGGTCAATTCCAAAAATATTTCCATTTAAACATTAACTCTGAACATTTTATCCAAAGTCAAATATTCCACCCACTGTGCCCGATACATATTTTTCTTGTGTATTCATTTTTGGCAGTGCCTTCAACCATTCCTTAAAATTCTTATTTCGGTTTTTTTGTTTTCTATACAAACTTTAACAATCTCCTTTCTAGGATGTTCATTAGTTTTGTTTTTTTTTTTTCTTAGAAAAATTAACTAGAGTATTGTAATTAAAATGAATTTAGATAATATATGTATACAAATATCTATTATAAATATGGAATTCTAAATGTAGTTGTTTTTGTTTTTTTATTTAAAGAAAATAACTAATCCTTTACAGACATTCAATATAGACACGCACAAATTAGTTTTCGTATTTTATGTTAGTGTTTGTTATTTTTTTTTTCTCATAATTAATTTTAATTTTAGAATTTTGAAGGTCTTAATTATTTGCATTAGGAAATTTGATTAGAGTATAAAAAGAAACAAACAAAGAAAAAATGTCTATGGTTCTTTAAATAGGTTCAATTATTAAGGTTTTGCTCTATTATTATTTTTTTTATTTTTTTGGAAAAGGACTTTGGAGGTTATTCAATGATATTGTTTCGTTAAATGTTAACATTCGATTTCCATACTATTTTGTTTTAAAGGAGTTTTATTTAGAATATGGCATTTCTTGTCTTAGCTATATGGAGTTTCTTCTTTTAGTTGTTTTTTTATTGATTGCTTTATTTATCAATTGGAGAAAAAATATCAGAACTAAAAACCAATTACCTTTATCCTTAGAAGTAAGTTGTCTGGCGAAATTCTTGATCATTCGTGGAAGAGGAGCTATTAACAAAAACCCATAACAACACACTTAACATGATATCTTGGGATAAGCGAAATATTGATTGCCGGTCTTGGTTCCAGCATCGTGGTCATTATCACCATCCCCTTTGGTATAGGCTTGCAACAAACTCTGTCGATATGGCTTTACTCAGATGCGTGGTTGTCAACTATGTTGCTGAGGACCATCTCCTTTTTTCCGGCGATCATTATCACCACCACCCCACCATTGACATTGTTATCAGGTCCTTCGTTGTCCATGCTCGACGTACTATAGGTTGTTGTTGTTTGATGGCCTGAACTACAGCAACTTGTGCTCGAGCTCGAACTGGTGCTCTTGGGCACTGTTGCTGTGCGTGGTGAATGTCATCTATTCTTATCGCCACTATCTTCATTGGATGAGGTCGATGATGAGGAAGTGGATGTGGGTATATGACCCGATGGTACATCAAAGGGATGTGGTTGAGTTTCGTGTTGCTCTTGATGTCTTTGATGTGGTGGTGTCGAGGAGATTGGACCTCGTCTTGCTCCTCTGTAGTGGTAGAGACGATATCATTGAATATGGTAAAATCGTTGGTGCTATTACACTCCTGCTGAAGTGCTACTGGTGGTGCTAGTGATTGTGGTCATTGCTGCCGCATTAGTTTGCATTGTCGTAGTCACTGGGTCTTCAACAGCCCAATTACCAGATCTTTTGGTATTGTTGCCATTGGCATGGGAATATCTGGCAGTGCTGTCATTGGTATATCTTCAGATTTTGGTGATTCTTCGGCCAAAGTTTCCAGAATTACAATCTCATTGGCTTCATCTGGATCATAGTCGTAGAAAACTTTCGATGTATCACCCTGAACATTGACATCGATGGGTTCTTCAATTACGGGTATTTCACTGGTACTTGTTGTTGTTGTTTGTGGCATTTCAAAATCTGTTGAAAAATCACCCCTCGGTGGTTCTTTGGGTGATTCGATCATTATTTGAACTATCGATGGGGGCATAAGATCCAGAGAGACATCATCTGAACCAGGACTAATGCGTATTTGGGGTGGTTTGGGTTTCTCTGCAATGGACATTGAGGTAGTTAGTATAAAGTTGTTAACGAAAATTGGACACATTTTTGATGACAACCAATTAAGAAATAAGATAAAATGTTTTCATACCCTCCACCATTGGATGGGGGGTATATTAACATTGTCATTCCGTTTGTAACACATCGAAATATTGATCTAAAACCCCATAAAGTATATATATTCTGGGTCGTGGTGAAATTCTGAGACGATCTGAGCATGTCCGTCCGTCCGTCCGTTCGTCTGTTGAAATCACGCTAACTTCCGAACGAAACAAGCTATCGACTTGAAACTTGGCACAAGTAGTTGTTATTGATGTAGGTCGGCTGGTATTGCAAATGGGCCATATCGATCCACTTTTACGTATAGCCCCCATATAAACGGACCCCCTACTTTAGCTTGCGAGGCCTCTAAGAGAAGCAAATTTCATCCGATTCGGCTGAAATTTGGTACATGGTGTTAGTATATGGTCTCTAACAACAATGCAAAAATTGGTTCACATCGGTCCATAATTATATATAGCCCCCATATAAACCGATCCCCCGATTTGGCTTTCGGAGACTGTAAGAGAAGCAAATTTCATCCGATCCGGCTGAAATTTGGTACATGGTGTTAGTATATGGTATCTAACAACCATGCAAAATTGGTCCACATCGGTGCATAAATTTATATAGCCCCCATATAAACCGATCCCCCGATTTGGCTTGCAGAGCCTCTAAGATAAACAAATTTTATCCGATCCGGCTGAAATTTGGTACATGATGTTAGTATATGGTCTCTAAGGACCATGCAAAAGTGGTCCATATCGGTCCATAATTGACCTCCGGAGCCTCTTGGAAGACCAAAATTCATCTGATTCAGTTGAAATTTGGTACGTGATGTTAATATATGGCCTCAAACACCCATGCAAAAATTGGTCGATATCGGTCCATAATTATATATAGGCCCCATATAAACCGATCCCCAGATTTGACCTCCGGAGCACCTTGGAAGATCAAAATTCTTCCCATTCGGTTGATGATGGTATCCAACAACCATGCAGGAATTGGTTCCTATCAGTCCATAATTATATATAGCTCCCATATAAACCGATCGCTAGATTTGACCTCCGGTGCCTTTTGGAGAAGCAAAATTCATCCGATCTGGTTGAAATTTGGTACGTGGTGTTAGTATATGATATTTAACAACCATGCCAAAAGTGGTCCATGATCAGTCCATAACATTTATACCCCCAATATAAATTTGGAAGTGACAGTCTTGTCTAGAAGTTCATAACGCAAATCCATGGTGGAGGGGTACATAAGATTCGGCCCTGGCCAAACTTACGCCGTGATATACTTTGTTTCTTTCAATTCAATCACAAAGTTTAATGTATTCAATTTATTTTATGGAATTGGAAATAAGATTCAGATCATAAATAATTAAAAATAATACAAAAAAAATACTGGATTAAAAGTTAATTGAATTCTTCGGCAATTCAATATAATTTTTTTAATTGGTTCAAATTAAAAATGTTATTGATTTTGATTTATTTATTTATTAATTGTTTTACTTAGATGAGAATATTTTCTATGTTTTTTATACGTTTATACGAGTTTCTATTAATCTTCAATGAGTAGTATATCCTTCAAGTTTGGCCCAATACACACGAACAAAAATACTTTGTGGCTAAATGTACTTTAGTCGTTATACGAAGTATATATTTTCATTTAAAATAATGAAAATTTTTCATAGTTAATATGGAGGGAGCTTTAGTGTTACATTTTTATGGATAAATCATTACAGTAACAGAACGATTCATTGTAATTCATGAAAACCATTGAATGGATCAAAAACAATGTTTGTTTAATACGATATAGCGACGGTACGGTTAGGTTACAATACGCATGACAGAGCAACATCGATAACATTTTTCTTAATGCCAGCATTAAATGATCTCCTAATTATAGCTAGTGTGAGGGCGAAAAAGATACCAAAAAGGAAGTTGAATCTATTGGTCTTAAGCGAGATATTCGTAAATATTTTGTACTGTACAATGGGCTATGCAGAAATGAGTACAACATTATTTTTTTTTTCAATTAAAAACGAATAGAAAAAAACCAGCAATGAAAGAAATCTCAAAATAATATCATTTTCCTTATTATCCTTCTTCAAATTCTAATATAAAACAAGAAAAAACGCAAAACAAAAAGTAATTAGAATTCAGAGAGTAATAAAAACATTAACAATAACAAGTTATACGGCCGTAAGTTCGGCCAGGCCGAATCTTAATGTACCTCCAATGTACCATAGAAACTGTATAAGTCGGTCATCCATAATCGCGAATTACTTGGGTTGTCGGTATATTTAACTTGCAGTCAGCAGCGTCTTCTACACATAAATGTAATGGATTAGTGGCCATACGAGGGTATCAGATATTAAACAACAAAGAGGCCGATTAAATACGTATATAATTCAGTTTGACAAAATTTTCTATAGAAATAAAATTTTGATAAAAATTTTCTAAAGCAATACAATTTTGACAAAATTTTCAATAGAAATGAAATTTTGACAAAATTTTCTATAGAATTTTGGTAAGATATTTTTGGGGATCGGCTATGTATCAAACTATGAGTTTTTTTTTTTTATTAACATAGACCGATATGGACCAATTTTGGCAATGGTTGTTCGCGGGCATATAACTAGCGCAAATGCTACCAAATTTCACCTCTACGCAAATGTTCAACCGGAATCGATGAATTTTGCTCCTCCAAGAGCTTCGGAGGTCAAAAATCTGGGGATCCGTTTATATGGGGCTATATATAATTATGACCGAAAGGACCCAATTCTGCATTCGACGGTATACAACAGCACGTATCGAAAATATCATATACAACTATGCCAATAAAGTTGCGATATCCGTCTCCTAATCACAAATAGCCCCCATACTATAACCGAATCCGAGATTTGGTTTTGGACCTCTTGAGGAGCATATATTTCATTACGATAGTTTGAAATTTCGTTACATTGTGCTTAGTATATGGCCGTTAACACATGCCTCACTTAGGTCCATTATCTGCTCTATAATTCCCCCTCTAAATCACACAAAATGGTCTCAATCAAGTTTCATAATGTATATAGCCCCATATAATGCGCCCCATATTTCAATTCTGGCTCTCTACGTATGCTCTAATACATACCACGTATGGACTAACTTCACAATTTAGATAACATCGTTTTAAGATTACCACAATCCAAGTAATTCGATTGTCGATGACTGATCTTCGTAAAGATTCTACGCAATCCATGTGGAGGGTACATAAGATTCGCCTGCCTAACTTACAGCCGTATATACTGTTTTTTTCTCTCCAGTCCGAAACAATTTGATCCAATTAATTTTTTAATTGGAAACTGTCTATCAATCAACGAAAATGATAGTATAAATCACAGTTTAATTTCGGCTCATAAAAAATAGTTTTGTTTTAAAATTAATTTTTATTTGAAAATTTTAAATTAATTTTTAATTGATTCAATAAAAAATTTATTTTGATGCTAAATTTGAAAAAATCAATTAATTATTGAAATTAAAGGTAACTATTGTTCAATTACTTTTCATTCGATTTTTGTTATATTATTGATTAAAAATGATGTTTAAAATAATTTTTTATTTAACAATAAATGTAAATCACTTTTAACCCGACTTAGTTTTGCCGAGTTTATTGTTAAAAAGTTAATGTAGTTCATTTAATTTTTTAATAGAAAAAAATCACATTTCAATCATTGACTTAATTAACATAATGCTTCTATCTTGATTAAAAAGTTAATTGTATCAATTAATTTATTAATTGATTTTTTTTTTAACTTCAATCAACTTTTTAATTGGAAATATTTTGGTGAGATGTTTTTTCTGTGTACTACCCTTAAAAGTACAACCAATTTTTTTTCTCACCTATAGATGGCGATGCTTGAATACCTTCTTCTTCCTCCTCCTTGTATTCTTCGCTTTCACGGTGCACCAAAACATGAACCAATGTTGAATTGTCCGGTCTTAGACCCAATGGCAGATTACTTTGTTCCGGTGATGGTTTGGTCACAATAACCTCAGGTGTTGGTCCCTCAGCTGTAAAAGAAATCGAATTCGTTTCGCCCCCGAAAAATAAGGCAGAGGAAAGGACAAACGAATCGAGAGAGAAATAAAGGACTGGTTAGTGATCGTTAGAACCAGGGTCGAAAGAACATCAACACACATACAGACAAAAGCATTTTTGTTAACTCTTAAAGCGCTTTGTGCTGACAAACCTCTTTCTAGGGGTGGTTTTTTACGTATAAAACTCGTAGCACGTTTCCGAGTGGGCGTGGCTACCGTTTGTTGGAGGTTACTTTGTTTGGCATCCAAAGAGGCGATAGTAGTAGTGTTCTCGGCTAATGTTGTGGCAAGGGAGGTGGTGGAGGATATAGCGGCTGTTGTGGGCGAGACGCCTGAATTAGTGGTGTTTTTTGTTGTTGTTGTTTTAGTTGTTATGTTATGCAATTGTTGTTGTTATTTGTTGATGTTAATGGGAGAGAAAAAAATTGATATGGAGGGGAACCACAGTGTTCGAAGGTGGTGATTGTGGTATTGATGCATTTTGTTTTTAATTTTTGGGGATAGGGATTCACACAATATCGGGAAGTTATGTATGTTACGTTAAGAACAACAAACATCCACGCACAGAAATATGATCACAAAAAAACAGGAGTATAGAGCAACAACAAAAAGGGAAATACACAATAAAAAAACGCAATCAGTATGGAATACAAAAATCTTTAGAAATATAAATACATATATATATTTTTTTAAATATTGGGTCTATATTTATGTAGTGTATAGGATAGATAGCAATATTGTTGTTTATGTTTTTTTTTTTCAAGATAACTCATTTTTACAATCAACGTTTAACAAATTTTTCATTGAATACTCAATAGGATTTTGTATGGGGGTATTTTGGGATATTTACAAGCAGGATTACACAGAGATAAATGGATGGATGTTATAATGAAGTCTTTGGTATGCATGGTCATGTGTTAGTCTCCTAAATTCAGTATACAAAAATTGCACATCAATGGAAAAGGATTATGTAAGGATGTTTTTGTCGCCACGAAAAAAAAATAAATGTGACATATTCAACGGAACTGAACAGGTGATAACTGTAATAGTTGAAAGTAATGCATTATGGGTTCTAGGGAATCAAGCTGGTGAATAGTGATAACAATTAAGCTGAAAGCTTTACACTACGTGAGATAGTCATTGTGTATTGGTGTATGGGTGTGATATGGATTTTTATTTTATAAATATAATTAAACATTTGAAAAAACATTGTGATTTTTTTTTTTTACATAAAAAACGATTTTTTTGTTTTATATTGTATTGCATTTTGTTTTTGTAGAAATTCACAAAAATAATTACTTTTTCTATGCACTGATGGTGATGTTAAACTATCATCAACTGCATCCTGATGGCGCAAAAAGAAATTATAAAAGCTTCGTCGTCGATTGGCTCTAGGCGCTTCCACAAATATGCTACCACTTGTTGTTGTTGAAATTATATTAGCAACATTATATGGAAATATAATTGTTTATGTGAAATATATTTTGTTTTTAATTGGAGAGAGAGATTAGTGCGTTTACATCCCAGGCGTTAGCACGATTTTTAAATATTTTTATCTAGAGATTCTATAGTGAAGTACAAAACATTGTCTCCAACATCGGTTAATATATAAATAGTTGTTATATGGAAATATAAACCTTCATAATAACTCCCAACAAATTTGAAGAGTTGAGTGTCTGGTAACACAAATTTTGGTGTACATAATGTGTGAAAGGGTATAATATAGTCGGCCCCGCCGCGACTTTAGAACTTTACTTACTTGTATTTTTCTATAAAAACGTGTCAAAACTTTTTTGGGGATTTTTTGATGAATTTGAATTTAATTAGGGGATTTTTTGGGACGAAGTGTCTCAATTTGGGAACAAGAGCATGAACAATACCGCCAATACTATCAGTACGAGTCATTGAACTATTTAATGGAAAAGAGACGAAGTTGGAAGTTCAGCTCAATGACAAAGGTGATCCTTTTTTAGCCGAGTACGCACGGACGAAAAAGACTGTTTTTCATATGTTTGGGTGTAAAAATTATATGTTTGAAACTCAAATTTTTAACACAATATTTTAAAGTGCAAGCATATAATGTTCATAAACTAGCATAACATGTTTGGGACATATATGTTAATATGTTAGAACATATTATGTTTGGGACATAAAATGTTTGTAATAAATATGCTTACATGAAACATATATTAATTAGAAAAGCCTATAAATATCTATAGTGTTTTAGAAAGAGAGACCTAGAGAGTATGCTGCAAGTAAAATAAATGGAATAAGCAATTGGAGGCCTTACAAAATATACCACACAAAGAAAAATTTCATTAATTTTTTTTCTACCAGTGGTTGGAGCCACCGTAGTGGAATGGTTAGCATACTCGCCTTGCATACACAAGGTCGTGGGTTCGATTCCTCGCTTCGACCGAACACCAAAAAGTTTTTCAGCGGTGGATTATCCCACCTCAGTAATTGCTGGTGATCATTTCTTCATCTAAAGTGGTTTCACTGCAATGTGAAACGCCGTTCGACTCGGCTATAAAAAGGAGTCGCCCATGTCATTGAGTTTTACACATGGAATCGGGCAGCACTCAGTGATAAGAGAGAAGTTCACCAATTGTGGTATCACATATGGACTGATATGATAGCCTAAATGAGCCTGATACATCGGGCTGCCACCTAACCTAACCTCGCACAAGTCTTATGCCCTAAGGTGAAACAAGACAAACAATATTTTTGCTTGACGCCCATCCTGAAATATATATGCTTAAAGCAAAATGTGTTTGGGGTATATGTTACAGAAGCGATTTTTTTGAGGGTGCGATGAAACCACTTTGATAAGCTTGGAAACACTCAGAAATGTTAACGACATTGCTGGAGTTAACGCACATTGAGGACATAATACATTGCATTTCTATAGAAAATTTTGTCAATATTTTTATTTCTATAGAATAATCTTTTGTCAAAATTTTATATTCTATAGAAAAATTTTGGCAACAATTTTATTTCTATATGAAAATTTTGTAAAAATTTTATTTCTATAGAAAAATTTGATCAAAATTTATTTAAAAATATAGAAAAGTTTTTGTCAACATTTTATTTCTATAGAAAATTTTGTCAAAATTTTATTTTTACATAGAAAATGAAGTACCTCTTTGCAAAATCTACCAAAACATCAAAAATTCTACTAATCTACCAAACAATAAAACCATTTCTGGTAGAATTTTACCAACTTTGGCAACGTGGCTACCACCCAATTTTGCTACTTGAATATTTTCATATCTCCAGAATTTGGAAGATGATCACCAGTCTCTTGGTGTTGTGGTTCGAAATCTTGATCCTATTGCAGCTTGCTGGATTTGACAAAATTTTAATTTTTAAATTATTTCTGATTTTTTACAGCAGAGCCTTTTCTTTATTATTATTATTATTTTTTTTTTTTTTCAAAAAAAAAAAACTTGTCAAAAATGTATTGGGATTTTTGTGAGGAATTTAAGTTTAAATTGGGAATTTTTGGGGACGAAAACATTATAATTTGAGGACAAGAGACAGAAAAATACTGGCACTCACCCTATATATAACTTCTGTCCGTTAATCGAATATTCATCCTAAAGTTTGAATACGATTATTTTGAAATTCAATAATAAAAAGGATTTTTCGATTTAGTATCGTAGCCGAATACCCACATGCATAAATCTTGCATACATCTTTTTTATAAAATAGTTTCCAAATATACGAATAAAAAAAAATAAATTACAAACGTAAGTTTTATTACAATATCACTATAAAATAATTCTTGTTTTCAAAACTCACCACACCAACACAGTTATGATTGAAAGATTTACAATTCGTTGTAAGAGTTTTCGCGCTTAACAATATTCAAAATGAATTTTCCGATAGTTAAAATCTACGAAAATTCATTTTGAAGATCGTTAAGAATGAAAACGGGTTAATAAATATTTAGCCATATCGTATATTATTATTATTGTTACTTGTTACTACAGTTAACACAATAAAATCAAAATTTATATATTAACACACTAAATTATTTTTTAAAGATGTTTGAAAATATTGTTTATAACTACAAAATATATAAAACAAAAAATATCATAATAAATTAACAAAAACAAAACATAATAAATCTTATAAATGGGAGCTGGTGGGATAGTCTATTATGTTTTGCATTAACTTAAAAGCTTGGGATTATTTATGAACCAAAATGTTGATGGTAATGATTTGTAAATGGTCAATTAGATGAAAAGTATTCAACAGAGAGGCTGAGATTTGATTTTCGATTTATTTTGATATATATAAAAATAATACTGGAGTATTTTTTGGGAATCCACTACAGAAGCATTTAACTTTAGTTATGAGACAACTACTTAGGCTTGGTTTCTTTGTTCAACGCAAAAAACAATTTTTTTTATAAATTTATTTTTTGTTTCATTGTTGTTAATTTCTATATAGTATACACAGAGAGAAATAGTAGCTATAGTGAAAGCTTTTAATACTTTTTTGTTAACTGCAAACATAGAGTTTCAGTTATGCCAATTCTAGATTGTGGTAGAGTGAGTGATTGAAATATTCTTACAAAAAGCTGGCAGAGGATGTTTGCTTACCAAAGAAAATAATTTGGTAATTTTTAGTAGATGTTAAATTTTCTGTTGTAAATTTTTTAGACAGAAATCTAATTTGTTTTGAAAAATTACTAATATTTTCTAAAACAAAAAAAAACTAATTATGAATTTTTTAGGTTAATTTTTTTTTTTACTTTTTGTGTTATAAGCTACGTGTTGGCCTTTGTTTGTAAGATTAAGCTCTTTGGTTTATACGTATTACATTTTTTAGACTGTGTAGAGTTTTTTATCGTTTTTGATTTATGAAGGAATGTTGCTGTCTGACTTTTAAAAAATTACCTCGTTTTGAGTCATTGAAATTTTCAAAAAAATTGAAATCTTTTGCTTGTGAATCACCGCTTAAGATGCTGTTAACCATTTCGGAGAGTAAGGACTCATAATTCAGGGATAAACATGAGGAAATTCTAAAAATTGGTCTAATTTCGTTTAATCATTTTTATTTTGGTTTTTTTGGAAAAATAAAGAAAAATA
>PGFW01025846.1:41075-54139 GCA_003123925.1 Haematobia irritans
TGGTTAATGTTCAATATTGTTGAATGAAAAAAAAAAAATAATGAAAAAATACTTTGAAATGTTTTTCATTTCATTAGAAAATATGATTGCAACTTTTGACGAAAATCTTAAATAAAAGAAAAATAAATAACTACATAAAAATAACATATGACACTTTATATATTTGGAACTATTTTAAATTCTTTTGAATGCTGTTTTTCTTATGTAGTATGTTATAAAATCGAAACCCTCTATAATATACCAGAACTCTGACCCTCATCTGTGTTCATCACTGATTTGGTCAATATATCTTATAAATATAGAAATTATGAAGATGGTTAACCTTCATATTGATGGGGGCTACCTGGTGCAATGGTTAGCATGACCGCCTTGCATGGGTCATGGGTTCAATACCAAACACCAAAAAATTTTCGGCGGTGGATTATTCCCTCTCAGTAATACTGGTGACATTTTTGAGTATTTCAAAGATTCTCTAATTGGTTTCACCGTGTGTTCCTTTCGGATTCAGCTATAACATAGAATCGAACAGCCTTCGGTGATAAGTAAGACGTTCATGCTTCGAAATCTTCATATTATTGCCTGCAAACTGTTATGACAAACATTTTATAATTTCTGTTGAATTTTCAAAATATTACTGATTTTCAACAGCAAAGCCTATCCCCAATATCCACAATTATTTCGATAAACTGTCAATAACTTGTCACGAATATAGGCATGTATATTCATTATACCCTTCACCACTACTGTGGTACAGGGTATAATAAGTTTTTGCATTTGTATGTAACGCCAAGAAGGAAAAGTCTGAGACCCATCGTTTAGTATACCGATGGTCATAGAATTAAATTCTGAGTCGATTTAGCTATGTTCGTCTGTCTGTATATATAATTTTGTGTGAAAAGTACAGCTCGCAGTTTAAGTCCGATCGTCCTCAAATTTAGCACAGAGTTTTACTTTGACTCAAAGACAATCGCTATTGATTTTGGAAAAAATCGGTTCAGATTTAGATATAGCTGCCATATATATTTATCACCGATCTGGTCATAATTGATGTAATTATGGACATATTGTCCTAAAATATCGTACAGCCAAATATTTTGGAGCTCTCGTAAATTGTGCAAAATATCAGCCAAATCGGTTTAGATTTAGGTATAGCTCCCATCTATACATTCGTCCGATTTGGACTTATATTGCCAGATTTTATATTCAGAGTTTTTGTGCTGACATTTGCTTCCAAATTTCCACAAGCGAATACATTTGAATATGTATAATTTAAGTGTGCCAAATTTTCGTCGTTGAAATCCGGCTTCAGATTTAAGATATAGCTCCCATAATATGTACGCCAGAATTCTGACGAAATATGTAGGAATGTTATATTTTAAGATCCATTATCAATGGCATGTTTCCTACAATTGACTCAATGTACTTCCTCCATCAAAAATATATATTAATATGCTATTTTAAGTGTGTTCATCTTGACTAATTGGCCAAAATACGACATTCTACACAAAATCCTGTGATGATTTAGCTAACAGTCGCGTTTTCATCCCAGAGGCGTTAGCCGATTTTAAATTTTTATCTAGAGATTTTAAGAAGTACAAAACATTGTCTCCAAATCGGTTAATATATAAATATTTGTATATGGAAATATAAACCTTCATAATAACTCCCAACAAATTTGAAGGAGTTGAGGTTGGTAACACAAATTTTGGTGTACATAATGGTGAAGGGTATAATATAGTCGGCCCCGCCCGACTTTAGACTTTACTTACTTGTTATTTCATAAAAACGTGTTCAAAACTTTTTTTGGGGATATTTTGATGAATTTGAATTTTAATTAGCGGGATTTTTTGGGACGAAGTGTCTCATTTGGGAACAAGAGCATGAACAAATACCGGCCTAAATACTACAGTGACGATCATTGAACTACTTTAATGGAAAAGAGATCGAAGTTGGAAGTTCAGCTCAATGACAAAGGTGATCCTTTTTTAGCCGAGTACGCACGGACGAAAAAGACTGTTATCTCTCTCTTCTGGAAAAATAATTCAAAGAAAAATATATGTAAATTTATTGGAAAATCAATATAAAAATAATTAATTTCTTCTTTTTAAATTATTTAAAAAAGAAAAAACTATAACTAATATACACATATAGACACGCAAAATTATAAAATTTTACAATTAAGACTTCGTCAAAAAAGGCAATTTACTAGAAATAAAAACAAAAAACAAAATAAAATAATAAAATATTATAAAAATTAAAATTATAATATCGAATTATTCTAAAATTGCATAAATACCGCTTGCCCATATCATCACTTTGTTGTTTAATATCCTTAACCACATCATCAGCTCCGGAGACTAACATTAAAGGCAGATTCAACCAAGGACCCGCCAGCTCACTGATATCAGAAGCATCTGAGGCCCTTGAGGATTTACGCGATGAGGCTCGACTAGAACATTGGGTACCACGGCGTGAAACCTATATATGAACATAAAAAAATGTCTTAGTAAAATAATAGACCATATTAAACACTAATTCTCAGAAGCTAAGAACATTTCTCTTAGCTGCTAAGAGCTTTTATAAAGCAAATATATATATTAGTTAACAGCTGTAATATATATATTTCTCTTATTTATAAATTTGTAAATTGGTTTTCAGCTGTTTTTTTTTTTCTAATAATTCTAAATGAAACTTTTACAAAACAGATATTAAAAATTCAGATTGTTTCTTATAGATTTGCTAATTATTTTCAGCTCTTTTATAATATTTCCAAATGAAATATTTTACAAATCTGAAATTCAGATTTTTCGTTTGCCTTTGAAGAAGTTGAGAGTCGTAAATTTCATATTAGTTTTAAATAATTTTAATGGAATTTTCTACATGGTAAAGATTCTTTACTCGTAATTTAATAAAATAAAAATCTAATTGACATAAACTGCTCTCAGAAGCTGTAAGAAGCAATCTATCAAATATACAATATTAAATATATTGTATATTAATTTAATTTAATTTTAATTAATTAAATTTAAATAGCTGATTTTTACGAAGTTTATTAAAAATTTAATTTAGTTTTAATTAAATGCTTCACATTGGAATTTCCAATATATTCATTGATTAAGTGTTATTGCAATGTAACTCTATTTTAAATGTTATCAGTTATTTGACTTATTTTTTTCGAGGTTATATCAAAATACATTGTAATTACAAAAAGTGGAACCATGTGATCATTCCAGGAGTAAATTTATGCCTATGTATTTATTTCAGTACGCAGATTCCAAATTTCTAAAAAAATTCGGATTAAATCGATCTTCTAGATACCCATGATGTAAAAGCTAAAATTTCTGAAGATCAATTTATATGAGGGCTGCATTAAAACATTGGCCAATATGAACCTTATATGTACACAGTCTCACACAAGTTTACATAACAGTTTGGCTGATAAGTCCCCGGTCTGACACATAGATGGCGTCGCTATTATTAAATGCATATTATTTATATATAGTACCAACCTTCAAATGATTCGTGTCAACATTTGAGGTCTGTAAGTCAATTAGTTTGTGAGATAGAGCGTCTTTTTGAAGCAACTTTTGTTATTGTGAAAAAAATTGAAAAAAAGGAATTTCGTGTTTTGATAAAATACTGTTTTCTGAAGGGAAAAAATACGGTGGAAGCAAAAACTTGGCTTGATAATGAGTTTCCAGACTCTGCCCAGGGAAATCAACCATAATTGATTGGTATGCAAAATTCAAGCGTAGTGAAATGAGCACGGAGGACGGTGAACGGATGACGTAAAACGCAGTGGACGCCCGAAAAAGGTGGTTACCGACGAAAACATCAAAAAAATCCACAAAATGATTTTGAATGACCGTAAAATGAAGTTGATCGAGATAGCAGAGGCCTTAAAGATATCAAAAGGAACGTGTTGGTCATATCATTCATCAATATTTGGATATGCGGAAGCTCTGTGCAAAATGGGTGCCGCGCGAGCTCACATTTGACCAAAAACAACAACGTGTTGATGATTCTGAGCGGTGTTTACAGCTGTTAACTCGTAATACACCCGAGTTTTTCCGTCGATATGTGACAATGGATGAAACATGGCTCCATCACTACACTCCTGAGTCCAATCGACAGTCGGCTTAGTGGACAGCGACCGGTGAACCGTCTCCGAAGCGTGGAAAGACTCAAAAGTCCGCTGGCAAAGTAATGGCCTCTGTTTTTTTGGGATGCGCATGGAATAATTTTTATCGATTATCTTGAGAAGGGAAAAACCATCAACAGTGACTATTATATGGCGTTATTGGAGCGTTTGAAGGTAGAAATCGCGGCAAAACGGCCCCATATGAAGAAGAAAAAAGTGTTGGTCGCACCAAGACAACGCACCGGGCCACAAGTCATTGAGAAAACATGGCAAAATTCATGAATATGCTTCGAATTGTTTCCAACCACCGTATTCTCCAGATCTGGCCTCCAGCGACTTTTTCCTGTTCTCATACCTCAAAAGGATGCTCGCGAGGAAAATTTTGGCTGCAATGAAGAGGTTGATCGCCGAAACTGAGGCATATTTGAGGCACAAGGAGTACTACAAAATGATATCAAAAAATTGGAAGGTCGTTATAATCGTTGTATCGCACTTGAAGGGAACTATGTTGAATAATAAAAACGAATTTTGACAAAAAAAATGTGGTTTTCTTTGTTAGACCGGGGACTTATCAGCCAACCTGTTATATGCGTATATTGTAGTAAAATAATATGAAAAACAAAGTATTTGTTAATTTTTAAGAATTTTTTTTTTGGTGTGGTTTATAAATAATAACAAGAAACATGTTTTGATAGAAAGATAAAAAATCATAGGTATGTAAACTTGTGTAAGACTGTGTACGTAGTATATTTTTGAGATGCTTAGACATGAATGCAGCTTCTGAGGCATTTTTGTTTTTTTTTGTCAAGTCACTTTGCTTTAAGTTAAAATGTCTTTGGCCAATATATATGATGCAATTAATTGAATTTTGTTTTCTCTATAAAAGTGAAATTAAAAATTTTATAGATTATATAGTGACATTAAATATTAACATTAATTTAGAAATGAGTAAATTTCTATTTACAAAATATTAAAAATATATTCAGAATAAATATATTTCAGTATATTCTATAGGAAAAAGGAAATCTTAAAAAAAATTATTATGTTTATACAATTTAAAACTCACAAAGACACATAGAATTATTTCTAAAAAGGATAAAAATTTTGTAAAGTGGCAAAACATTTCTTAACACCAAAAGTTAAGAGATATTTTCTCATCTTTCGGTACAAATTCTTTTAATTTAAAAGAGTTTTGTTTTTAATTATTTTCTAAATGCGACAGAGTTATAACGATCATTAAGGCACATTTTCATTATATTTATGATAATAAAAATATCTCTTAACAATTCAAGATTAAAATTCGTTTGGCAAATTAAATTAAAACTGAAATCCAACAGAAAAATGAAAGACATTATGTTTTCTTCACGAAGAGAGAAAAACAAAAATGCCTCTCACATTACCTGAGATACATAACTCTTATACTAAAATAAGCCACATGTCTGGCATTAACCGAAACGGAAGTTAATGGAGACGCGTGTGTAACATGTATGCCTCTCAGTGACTGAGGAAGAGTGGTCTAAGTAACTGAGATACCCTTTGAGATCTGCTCAAACGACTGAGACACACTATATTATGCTCAGTGGAACTCCTCTCTTTATACCAAAACAAAAAATATTTTATACACATTTATTAAGATTTCTGATATTATAGGGGGCCGAATCAAGGGTGTTTCTTGGGGGTCAAAGGCCAGGCACTAAGTGGGTGTGCTAAGTGAGTTTGTGGGACGCCCAGGGTGGTAAGTGTTACTTGCCTGTAATGAAAGAAATTCAACGATGATAAACGGCTTGCCAGCCTCCTGGACTTGAAGTTTGTGTTGCACTATCCCCGGGAATTGGAACGCTCCTTCTCCTTCTTTCTTCTGATAGAGTGTATGAGAGACAGAAGAGTATGTGTGTGCAAACCGCGCATGGGTACATCAAATCAACATAAAACCGCAAAAAACAGGTAACCAAATCCAGACACAGAAAAAAGAGACAAAACACAAGAGAAAAAAAAAAACAAACGAACATATCCATCCAAAATTGGGCGGGGAATATGAAATTAGGTGGTATTTGAAGAGATATGTGCTATGATTATTGATTTCATTGTTGAGGCGCACCCTTTGATAATTCCTCTCCAGGCAATTCTGTATGGTCTTGGCAGCTTTCTCTTGTCTCTTCACATCCGTGTTGAAGAAACAATTTCCAATTCCTTACGAGTTGGGAATTGTTTCTTGAATTTAACATCCATTTGTTCTTGCAAACTGTTTAAAGTTATCCGTTTCTTTCAACATGACCAAAACACATGTTTGACCAAAGCATGTAAAATATCTAAACAGTGGATTTTATTACCCTTCGAAATGGGTAAATTAAAAGAGACCAGTGCCCACGGTATTGGGTTTGGATATACCCAATGGAGGATCCAAAGAAGCAATAAAATCGAAAGTTTGTGCAAAGTGGTATGAACTGTGTTGCATGGGGATCATATTCTAAATTATTGTTGTAATTGTTGTTATATACATTAGATTCCAATATTATAGGGTGGGGTGAGTTTTTCAAATTTTTTTAGCAGGCGCCAATTATGTTAGTTTGTTTCGAGAGAATCAGATAGTAAGAAAGTCACATAGAGAGATATAGATTTACAGTTATCGGGGGGGTTAGGAAAAAAGAGAGAAAAATAAAGAGAAAAGAAAAGAGAGAGTAGAGGTTATGATCGGAAAGAAGAACTCTTTGGTATGGATTAAGGAGCCTTACTTAGACCATCTGATATAGAACATTTCCAAGTCATCCTCCACTATACCAATTTCTTCCTCCTGATGGGCTTGATTGAAATTCTCCAAAATGATGGCAATGTACATATTTATGAGCAATCATGTAGCCTTATTATAATGAAACTCCGTAAAGTAATGTGATGGCCAATAGGCGGATGGCCACAGTCTCCATTGGTCTGGACGCATTAAAATGCGCATTCGCAAGATCCGGCGGCTTGTATCATCAACCGATTCAAGTACATCATTCCATCCGGCCGAGGTCATCAAACGAAAACACAATTGCATGCTAGCGGCCAAATGTCTGGAAGTTCACCATATCATCTAGAGAGCACCTTGTAGTTTAACATGTCCAAATATATGACATGCCTAAATATGGCGGTATATAAATGTGATTAGACCCAATAAGAGCTCCAATAATTAAATTAGGGCTTGGCAGGGACACTACCATCTGCAAAAATAGTTTGCGTATGCCTTTGGCAGCTTTGATCAATCTCAATATACGGCCAATTCGAAATACTCTAACTCTACTCTCAGGAGAGTAGGACTAATTGGTAAATCAAATCATGATGTCTTCCATCAAAATGCCAAAAATCGAGGCAAGGACCAATAAAAAATCAAAAACATTCTCAGGGAACAGTAAATAATATGATAACGTAATCCAAACATTTTTAACAATGGCCTCTGGCAAGAGCAAAAAACGCATCATTGGTGTTTTCGTTTTGAGTAGACCAAAATATTCAAAGAGACAGCGTAGGGATACTCAGCGATAGTTGTGGGTTGAGTTTTAAGTTAGAGACAACGGGACCGGGAACCGGAAATATGGATACCGTTAATAAATACATTATATGTTAAGACCAAATTAAACAAACACACACGGAAGAGCAAAAACAGATAACAAGAGAAAATATAACAAAAAATTATTCGTTAATTAAAAAAAAAAACATATTCATTTAGTATAGTGTTACTAGCAGAGAGCCTGAGTTGCAGCTGCCCAGGGAGAGAGTTCCTTTGAAACGGCGCAGGCGCCAACTCACAGTGAGGAAATGAGCAAATTTTCAAAATAATGTCATAGCCTTTAAATGTCACAAGGTTATTCAGGCTCTTTAAATTTGTTCCCAAATGTTTAACGAAGTAACTCAAAGTGTATATAATGTTAATATACACTGAAAAAAAAGCATGCCCGGTTCCAAAGATTTTGTCTCTTTACTTTAAAAATTTGGTATTAATTCGAGCCAAATAGAAGCGGAGATATAAGTAAAGATACTTTTAAAGACACAATTCCTCTTTTTAAATTTTGGGTTTTGTGTACTTGCTTCTAGAAGCAACAATTTTAATTTTTGCTTTTTCAGCTCTAATTTTTTCTTCAATAATGCTCATCAAAGTCCCTTTAAAAACGAGTTTAACGACAAACTTATTTTCCCAAATTAAGACTCGACTATCCAGTAGTAACTAAGCTATGTTTCAAGTAAAAAACGTCACTTTAAAATAAGTGTTTGAACAAATCATGCCCTACCATTTGAGATTTTTTGCTTTATAGTAAAGATGGCAAAAAGGGCAACAAATTTAAAGACAATATTCATTAAAATTTAAAGAAATTTTTCTAGAATTAAGTTAAAGTCGAAGTTATGACCTAGCCGCAAACATTTTATCTTTCATGGTTATGATACCCTATTTTTAAGTGAAATCACTTAATTAAAGGACAATAACCGACTATCATCTGAAAAAGTTTATCTGACTATTTGTGAACAAGGAAAAAAAATCTATTATAATTAGAAGAAATGCGTCTTGCGATGCTAAGAAAAATTTGGCATTCGTATTTTAAAACATGAAATCTTTTGACCTTACGTCCCGACAATATTTTTTTTCAGTGTAACGGTATAGTCGGGAATAAACATTTACCTCAACCATGTGTAACTCTTCACTCCAAAGGATTTTTTTGAAATTGCAATAATGGACCTAGAAGTGGCAATTATCTGGCCGGCTACACAAGATAGTGATCCTGAAATAGTAAGTAAATTTACACTGACGGTGGGAATAGAGACTTATAAGATACTAATGAAACTTGGTTCAATTGGGATGTTTGAAATTGATTTAAAAGATCTGACATGTATTCCATGAAGTTGCACATTCACCACTGTGTCTCGGCATACCGACATCAAAGCCGATTACTTTACCTAGGCCAAAAGAACGGTGGTGAAAAAGGCATTACTCGACTTCGAAGATAAAAAAACAGACCGCAATGGGCGGCTGATTGTAGTGTTGCAATACCATTGTTAACATATTTAAAAAAATCAACACAAATATGGCAATTTCAAATCTGTACTGAATATCCTTTGACGTTGGTAACGATTTTAACACGTTTGTTTTTTTTTATTCGCTTTCAAAGGAATGTTGGCACGAATTAATGTCGGGCGATGTTTCATATGTTCATCTAGTTTTTTGAATGTTGAATGTTGATTGATTAATAGAGATTTTAGGCTAGGATGTTGGTTTTCGGTCATTTCATACGTCAAGGATGTTTTGACAAATGTGTTTTTCATAATAGATTATCGAGTGTTCACCAAGACCGTTCTTGGTGGTTGTGTGGAATTGTGGGGGCAGAAAGGGGAAGGTAAAATATTAAAGAACATCAATTACACTAATTATTATCAACACATAGATATTATCTTAATAGAAAAAAAATATTTATTCAAAATAACATGATTTGCAAGCACAAAGGGGTATGAAAGGCTACACAACTTAATATTAAAATAAAAAAAACCAATCAAGAAAATGAATCGAACTTTAAAACCGCGAAAATGATGTATAATTAAATGTGAGATAGGTTTCTTAAACATTCTATTTATAATTGGTCCAAGTCAATGTCAAAATGTTGATTATCGGCCTTGTGTTTTAAAAATGTCCGAGTAATTTTTCAGGGTTATATGTTTAGATTTAAAGAAATGTTTTAATATGAATTCTGAGATAATATGTACGCCGGTTTTGGGAAACAATATCAACTATTCTGCGTTTATTTTTGAAATTATTGTAAATATATTTTTTAAATAATTATTATATAAACATAAGTACACCTGATTCTAGCAGTCATTAAACATATATTGTAACGTAACTAGTCTTTATTTTTTTATTTATTTATTAAATGAGAAATGTTTAACTCACAATCAGCACAACAGTCTCCCCCGCCAAAATCTACATAAATTTGAGTCTATATAAGATGTAGTATTACACCAGTGATGTCATTGGACATGTCGGCTATCGAGCATTCAACACTCAGAATATTTACTGGTTATCATTTTACACAAATAAATTATCTTAACTTTTATACACTATTATTCTTCCGACGCTTTACAAACCGAGACAAAGTAAGATGCAAGGAATTTGATCAATCAGAACCACCTGAAAAGAAACACGCCAACGCATACAGAATATATACACCTAGACTGTTACTTGCTTCACGTTCTAAGGCTCTTTCGCAACAGCCTTTGAGTATACGATCTGACTAGGGGAAGACGATGACTCATTTGTTTCCACTTTCTATGCCTGATACTTCCTATGGATGTAAAACATCTTGGAATGTAAAACGGCACCGGCTTAACAAACGTCCGCGGTAAGGGGGGTGTTTCCTTTGAAGAGCCAATTTTTTTGTTTTTTAATTGCTTCCTGTATTCAAATCTACCATTTCCTGAGAATTCCAAGCGCGTGGTTTGTCACAGGTAATACTTCTCCCTCAACATACCGCTCCAATAAATCGGAAAAAGTAAAAGTGCTCAAAAATTTACACATATTAACATTTTTTAGCAGTGTTGGACTAGCGGAGAACATGTTCTTCTCCCAAACAATATACCCTGGAATGTAAAAGCATCCTCTATGTACCTGTCACTTCCAATGTAAATTTAAGTTTTTTAAACTTAAAACCAGTCTACAGAAGCCCTGTGAAAAATCATAAATTAAATGTACGGCAAGTTCACCATTTACTCCGACAATCCTCCGTTACCTTTCTATTTTCAAAAAAATTGGGCCCAAAAAGGGAAGCTCCCCCTCCTTCGCCTCCACCAGCCGACCGCAGCATATCCTTAAATTCACCGTACCCCCGCGTATTATTCCGATCAATCAACAAACCTATCCCAACATCATATATTATCACCTTCCAGCCGAGCCACCGTGGTCGCAATGGTTAGCATGCCCGCCCTTGCATACACAGGTCGTGGGTTCGATTCCTGCTTCCGGACCCGAACCACCAAGAAGTTTTAAGCGGTGGATTATCCCACCTCAGTAATGCTGGTGCAACATTTTCTGCGGGTTTTCACGAAGCTCTCTAAGTGTTCACTGTAAATGTGGTAAGCGACGTTCGGACTCGCTATACCAAAAAGGGGAGTCCCCTTGTCAATTGAGCTTAAAACATGGAATCGGGCAGCACTCAGTGCATAAGCAGAGAAGTCACCAATGTGGTAACTCACAATCGGAGTGAATACGCTACAGTGAGCCCTGATAACATCGGGCTGCCACCTACACGCTGAGCGCACCTAACACCGCCCAACCTAACAACCGAAAATCATGTACCCCTGTATAAATTTAAATCCATCTTCTCCCTCCCTACCCATAATTCCAGTAAATCGGAGAAGGTTAGATTTTTTGCCTCTATTTCTTGTAAAGGGCGACTTCCACTTTCTCGCTTGCAAATTCCACAGAAGAATGCTGTAAAACTTTCCTTACATAGTTTTCATGTGTGGGGCAAAGGCAGAAGGTTCTCGTGCAAATACCAAAAAAATGAAGTTGCACATATTGATTTAATGAACCTTCCCCTAGCGGCCTTTGTAAACTGTTAAAATTCTAGTTTTCTTTAGTTTCAAAGAGGAGGTCCTCCCTCGGCCCGACCCTCGAATATCAGAAAAAAATGAATAAAGCGGTATATTGTGTAGACGTCACACCCGACCTAGCGCTCCTCCTGCTGCGTCGCCGGACCGAAATCTCCAAACAATTTTTAAAGCCCCCAATTTTAACCAGCAGGAAAAGGGGAGGCGTCCTCTTTCCTTCCGAATTCACAAAATCTGATATCCATACCTAGATTTCAATCGAAAAGTTTACCTCGTGTTTCACAGGTATGTACTTGAGGAGAAATGAGGTCTGCATATAACAGGCGTTGCCTGACTAAGTCCCGGCTGACACATGATGGCGGTCGCTAAGTATTAAATGTCATATTATTTTTTATATTCAGTAACAACCTTCAATGATTCGTGTCAAAATTTGAACGTCTGTAAGTTCATTAGTTTGTGACATACGAGGCGTCTTTGTTGAAAGCAACCTTTGTTGTGAAAAAAATGGAAACAAAAGGAAGTTTGTCGTAGGTTTTGGAATAAACAGTGTTTTCCCTGAAAGGAAAAAAAAAACGGTGGAAGCAAAAACTTGGCTTGATACAATGGATTTTCCCGCGACTCTGCCCCAGGGAATCAACAATAATTGATTGGTATGCAAAATAACGCGTGGTGAAGCATGAGCCACGGAGGACCGCGTGAACGCCAGTGGACATCGAAAAAGCGTGTTACCCCGCACGCCCGACGAAACAATCAAAAAAAGCCACAAAATGATTTTGAAGAATGACCTGAAAAATGGAAGTTGACTCGGATAGCAGAGGCCTTAAGAATATGCAAAGGACACGTGTTGGTCCATACTCATTCATCATATTTGGATATGCGGAACGCTCTGGTGCAAAAATGGCGTGCCGAGCTGGAACCTCCAACCATTTGACCAAAAAACAACGTGTTGGTGATTCTGAGCTGTGTTTTTGCAAGCTGTTAAACTCGTAATCACACACCGAGTTTTTTGTCGTCGATAATGTGAGCAATGGATGAAACGATGGCCCCATCAACTAACACTCCTGGAGTCCAAGCTCGACAGTGCGGGCCTGAGTGGACAGCAGAGGCCGCCGGTGAACACATGCTTGCGAAGCGTGGAAAGACTCAAAGTCGCCGCATGGCCAAAAGTAATAGCCTCTGTTTTTTGGATGCGATGGACAATAATTTTTATCAGAGTTACTTGAGAAAGGGGAAAACCGACCAACGCAGTGGGACTATTATAATCGGCTTATGGAGCGTTTGAAGGGCTCCGAAATGCGCAGGCCAACAACGGCCCCATTGAAGAAGAAAGAAAGTTGTTGTTCCACCCAAGACCAACGAG
>PGFW01025850.1:11914-22535 GCA_003123925.1 Haematobia irritans
AAGTAAGAGACGAGATAAGCCAAAATTCTATACCAAAATAAAATCGTGACAAAAATCTTTTTAAGAAAATATTTAACACACACAACTATACAATTATAGAAAATAAAAGTTTTAACCAAATTTTCTCACTAGAAATATTAAAATTTTGAACAAATTTGTCTAAAGAAATAAAATTTTGGATCAAAAGTTTTCTGTAGAAATAAAATTTTTGACAAACATTTTCTATAGGAATAAAATTTTGACAAAATTCTATAGAAATGAAAATTTTTGACAAATTTCTTTTAGAAAAAATTTTGCAAATTTCTTTATCACGAAATGTAATTTTCTGACAAAATTTTACTAGAAATAAAATTTTAACAAAAATTTTTATAGAATAAATTTTACGAAATTGTCTCTAGACAATTAAACATTTTGATTAAAATATTTTATAGAAAACTAAAATTTTGATAAATTTTTTCTTATAGAAACTAAAATATTGACCAAATATTCTTCTATAGAAATACAATTTTAAAAATTTTATATTATAGTTATTTAGAGAGAAACATTTTCCGCTTAATAGAAAAACCAATTTGCACCAAAATTATTCTGATACGAAGATAAAAATTTTGACAAATGTTTTATAGAAATAAAATTTTGACAAAATTTTCTATAGAAATAAAAAATTTTTGAAACAATTGTCTATAGAAATAAAATTTTGTAAAATTTTCTATAAAAATACAAATTTTTGGATACAAATTTCTTTCCATACGCACACACTTAAAATTTGACTAAATTTTGATAAAACTTCTTCTATTAGAAACTAAATTTTGGCAAAAAATTTTCTTAGAAATAAAATTTTAACAAAATTTCTTTCATGAAATAAATTTTTGATAATTTCTATGATCAACCTCATCTCTCTCTACACAAATGTTACAATTTGTGTATGTTACCCCGTACTAACTCAAAATCCATCACTATCGCAAAAATGTAGCTAATAAGGAGAGGTCATAATATATAAGATTACACATGCTCGAACATAATTAATTAAAACATTTCTTATTCCGAGAAACAACATGTTTCAGAATAAGTTATTTTTTTCAATCTTGGCTAAGATTTTTGGTAAAATTTTCTATCCAATTTTTGGTAGACTTATTTTTGGCACGCACGTGCCTTCGACACCCTCACAATTCTGCTATTATTATTTGCAGAACCTGAATGAGGCAAATTGTTCGGACTACAAGTAGCCTCCAAGAATCTAATTTTCATACTCAAAGTTTGCATTTATTATATGGAATTTTATCTCTTAACCCTGAATACGGTGATTATTAGTCGACGTGCTAAATGAATCCGACACATGATATCTGAGGTTTTGTCAATGATGTTAACTACGCTTTTATCAGAGATATAAATGAGATAGCATGAATTAAAAATTAAATAATCACAGGATGAGCAGATCCAAAATGTACCAATCAAAAATTTATAACGCAAAAAAAATAGCCTACCATTTTTGTAAAAATCGACAAATAAAATTTATTTAAACTTTCGCGAATTGAAATGTTTTCCTTTTACAAACCACCATTTTAAACAACTAGTAGTAGTGTGCCTTTTATATTTCGAGATATAGAGAACAAAAAAAACTATGAAATCATCCGAAAATTCCTTTTTTTCTTGTTTTTCAAAATGATTCCCGGCATTAGATTCTATAGACACCTTTTTGGCGTTTGTCGCAATTGTCAACACCAGCACTTTTGCCAACACTACTAATTGGCAGGTAGTCTCCAAAACATGATTTTGAAAGCTTATCAACCTCATCTTCAGAGTGTCGAACAACACCAGCGCTCTCATTTTATTTTATTACATTTAAAAAATAATTCTTGTCGCTTCCAAACAAAGTTTTTAGACAAAGTTTCGTTTCTCATTTGCTTTTTGCCTATTAAGGAAGTTTATTTTGGAGAAGAAAAGTATATACTTTTTTGGCGATAAACGTTTATTCTTTTCCAACAATTTCACCAAAGACTAATTAAAAAAAACCAATCTGGTTAAATTCCATTTTCCCTCATTATTTTCTCACTTCCACGAGGTTTTTTTTAGTTTTTAGCACCTTTTTTCTGTAATACAACTATGTAGAAGAAATTATTTCGATTTTATATTTTCGTTTCTACAATTTACCTTTCGCCCGAGATCGGAGAATCCCAACAAGGCGGACCATGCACTATACAACTGGGCTACGTAGCCACCAATAGACAATTATCCAATATATATGTATATTTCCACACTTTTCCATGGCGTTTATACTATTTGTGATACTTGTTTGTTGTGCTGCTAAAATGTTCGTAATTTTTGCATTTTTAGTTCCAACGCACTTTCCACTCTCCACAGTGCCACTTTTTTAATTACATTCATTCATCAGTGTAATATTTATTATTCAATTTGAATACTCAAATGCCTTTATAGTTACGATATGATCGGCGTGATTACAAAAATAATCGAGTTATGAGTCGAATATTATTATTTGTGGAACAATTTTATTTTTCGCCTTTGGTCTCCATAATGTTTTCAGTGGCCAAGTATTCCTTCTCCCCGCCAAAAAGTAAGTAGCCCAAGCGTAATTTTTTCTATAGAATACTAACTAATCCAGCTTATCATCTGTATATTAAATATCAAGGAATCAATGAATGGAGTAAAATGATTGTCAGGCTAGTGCGGCGAATCTAAGCTGAATACAGGTATAGCCGAAATTCATATAAATCAGTGATATATGCGTTTATTTTCCGTTTTTTCTTTATGCACAACGTATTTTGTGGCACCCTTTTTGAGTATATAAGTGCGACCTTTTTGTGCCATTTGTATAGAAGATTGCCGCAAACATATCTATGAAATTATCAGAATAATTAAAAAAGCGTCCCTTTAATATGGTTACCAAGCTCCATGAATGTATCTAGCTTGGAAACATTGTAGCAGAGGAGTTAGCGAGCCTGAAAAATGATTTTACAAATTCAATAAAAAATAATTTAGATATCAAATAATAAGTTCATTGACAGTCCGTTGCAATCCTATCAAAGAGATGAACTTGAGCAGTTTTTCAAAAACGAATGTGTATGCGACTGTCTAGGAACTATTATGTGTGTACAAATTCCAGTTGAGTAAAGCCTGCAAATACCAAGTGACAATAATTCGAATTTTTTTTAAAATTTTGGCTTAAGAAATAGTAATTAAAAAATTATTGACAGTCAACTTAAAAAAAAATACATTATGACCGCAATTAAAAATTAATTGATACTATTATTTGGCGTGATTGATTTTTGTTCAAATAAAAAATTCTGTTGAATCAATTAAATTTTTAATTGATATTTTTTTAAAACTCAAATAAGATTTAATTTTGGAAAAAATTTTCTGTGAAATTTTTTTCGTGTGCTACATCTTGGGAGTCTGTATAATGACTCCAAGCTATTTCCTATCCATCAGACTGCTGGCATACCTATTAATGAAATAGCTGAACATTATAATTCCTTTAGATATGAGTAATGTACCAGCTGCAGAACGCAGAAACGCTGGCAGAATCAGTGGAGGTATTAAGGAGGGAGCAGGGAACCCCAGCGAGTCTAGAAATTATTTTCGATGATTTTGTAACTTGTTTTTGGAGTCTGATTTAGAAAGAAAATCTAGGCAATTTCTACACCCACAACTCCAAGATTATGGAAACCTACCAATAATCTCTGGAAAATTAATTATGGCTACCAGCTCCATGACGCAGTTTGTAGCAGGGAGTTAGTGAAAAAGATTAAAATTCACATAGTGAAATAATAATCTGGGCAAATATTGGAAAAATATATCCCTCGGTAGTCAAGACTGCTGAGTAAGGCTCTCGCAAAAATATTCCATTGACAGCCGCATATCTACAAAGAAGAATGACTGAGCAGCTCAGTTTTGCATATCTTAACAATGAGAATGGCGAGGCAGTTTAAATGAACTTATGTTATGGCCTGACCAAGTTCCAGGAGGCTCTAAAGGCAGAGGAGCTACCGAATTTAATAACTATTTTGAGTGAAAGTAGTACTGCTTTGAAATCGGAATTTAGCAGACAATCAGCAATTTCTATAATTTTTATAAAAATCTAATTAAGTCAGAGATTGCCCGCAATCCTACTCAATGGCTTTCCAGCTATAATGAATGTATATATAGGCAGAGAAGATATCCAGGTCCTGGAAATATTTAAAATTCATAATCATAAGAATAAGTGAAATAATAATCTAGCCCAACTATTGGAAAAAATAATATCCTCGGTAAGACAAAGAGAATGACCCAGCCAGTTTCACATATACTATCATGAGATGGATAGGCAGTTGAAATTAATCTAAATGTTGAGTGTCTGACCATGATGACTACATATCATAATCTGTAGGCAGAAGGCATTCATAAATCTTAAAATAGTGAAATAATAAATCTTACAAAACTATTCATGACAGCCGTATATCTTATCCAAAGAGATGACTGAGAGCAGTTCAAAACCAGCAATGCTGTACGACGGGCCGTGGTGAAGTATCAAGAAAGCGTCTAAAGCATAAAAGCTAACGAGTCTACGGAACTATTTGGTGTGTAGCAAATTCCAGTTCGAGTGAATAAATAGAAATTCCTTAATATGAGAGGGTACATCTGCAGAACGTACCAAGTATCAAAGAGAGAATGAGTAGTTCAATAAATAACGAATTGCTGTGGTGAAAGTGTCAAGGAACACTAAAGCACAGAAAGGCTAGCGAGTCTATGGAACTTTAGTTTGTTGGTGTACAAATTACCGATTGAGTATTCGCAGTAGTGGTCTGTAAATGCGAGATTTTGATAATAGAACAGCAATCAATGCTCCAAAATTGTAAAAATAACCAAGGAAGAAGCAGATAAGAAACAGGGCAAAATTTAGTAGTTTTTGTTGGGATAAGTTGCTAGCTTATTGCAATCCCGATTGTTTGATACCAAGTAATAATGCAAAAGAGCTGCTAAGGTGGGCAGTCATATTAAAATTCCAATAAAATTTTTGAACAAATAATTATGTAAATGGTGGCAAAAGGACAAATTTCCAGTAGGAAGGCCGAGCTTTGAAGTGAGAGCTTCTCTCGGGGAAAAGTTAGAGAGTTGCGCACTTTTAGTAGATGTCATTCGGAGTTTGGAATTACAGTAAAATCCGAATAGGGCAAGTAAAAGAGGAGTTTTAGATGCTAGCAAGTAGAGGAGATTTAATGATGTGAACAATCGAATATAGCTGCCTATGATTGCGCTTCACATATCAGATAAATTAGCTGAAGCGAGTTTAAAAGTTCTATTTTGAACACGGGTACCAATTTCTGCAGGAAAGAATCGGGTAGCAGAAGACGTGGAGAGTCGGACAGAGTTCGCCTATTTAAAAAAATTCAAGAAACTTACAAAAAAACATATCAGATTGTATTTCAGGTTATGAAAGCATTCTTTGCTATGGAGCGCAAATTAATTGCTGGATATTAACCTGATCGTCAACACTGAACTTGCCAAACGTTATGGTATTGCAGCTTCCCCCCGCATATCAGGTGCTCTGCCGAGCAACGTTAACGTCTTTATAGATGATAACTACCTATGATTCAATATGCCTTAGAATATGGCACTGGGAGAAGGAGTAAGCATTGTGCAAGTTAATTTAATGTTAAATAATCGATATCGGGTATTTTATTACAGGAACAGATCGAATTATGGGCTATTTTTAGGTGTAACAGCAATATTGTCGATTTGTTATATTATCCGAGTGGAGAAAATCTGTTGGCTCGGCTGAACACAAAATTGTCGATGTGAAAAAATGTCCGATTTCTGGATAATGTCAACACAGTAATTTTGGGTAGTGGGAGTTTTATTTTAAACTTATGAGGTACGCATTAAAAAGTAATGTTAAAGTAGTAAGCATCAAAATTGGGGAGTGTTCTCATAACTTTTTAAGAAAAATTTTGTATTGGTCATCGCGATGTTCACAAGCCATACTCAATTATTACCATGTAGCATATTCCCCGTCACAGCAGTTGATGAATTCATACATTGAGCGCAGCAACTTCCGCTGCCAGAGTTTTGTTTGGTGATCCATCCAATTTTGAAGGCATTTGAATTCCTGGGAGAAATTCTTTCGTTTGGTTTGGTCTATGCCGGGATCGGAGAAAACCTTCGACCAAATACCCCAGCCGGTCGGTTTTATTGATCGTAAATAACCGGTGCAAAAGAGTAAGTCGGCCTTGCGGAACTAAGTCTGAGCATAGAGAAACTGCGTTAGCCTTCGCATGAACATAATTTTGCCTGGATTCGATTTCACTGGACGACAATGTTGGTATTTTAAGATGCTGTATAGTCAGCAATTATAACCGCAACACCAATTTAGACTTGTCCAAAGAGACAATGTGAAACAGTTTTAAAGAGGGAGGAATAAAGCACTCTACTTTTCTTAGCGAAAAAGTGTCCGCGCGGAATTTTAGAAAACGAGCCATTTTCGGTCCGCTGATGCTTTCTTGTTTTTGGAAGATAAGAATGTTTGAATTCAACACATTACGCCAAAGCTATCGAAAACGTTTCTCGCGACGGAATTTCTATGCTAATGCTGGTGGAATTTATGGGTAAAAAGTTGAGACAGTAGTATAGTGAAACCGCGGAGTTCCCACGGTGAACGGTGATCTCTTGACGGATTATGAGATTGTAATCATATCGGGACGATTTCACAATCTTGGCTCCCGGGGCCAATTAATTCATGAACATTATGCGTCGATTTAAGCATCTACCTGGCGATTCTTAAACCAGTTATTTTGCTGCTAGAATATTTGGGGATATCCGCCACCGAATCATCAGCCATTACTTATTCAGCTACACTCCATGGCAGAAGTACGCTAGTAGTTGAATGCTCAGAGTCGACACGCGAGATAATCCCGAACAGCCTTTTTATATGTGCCGTATAGGACAATAAGTTTTTCCGGATCGGAATGTCTGTGTTTTCAAAGAAATATTACAGTGTGTGGCGAACGCCTAAGTAATGTCGGGGCGTAAATGGCGTTTTCGATCCCAAAAACCAGCAGCAATATCGATTATTGTCTTCGAGACAACTTATAGTGCCAGCCAAATTTGTGGGACTGATGGTGCCGGCACGAACATCTGTCGTCCGGATGAACTATATCGCCGTGGACGGCGCATAAGAGTACATCTGACCCTGCAATTTGTGATAATCTCAAGCGAGTAGAAACAAAGGGTGTCCCAAAGTCGCTTGCCGGCAGCACTTTGGTAGCGGACAAAGCTGTCCGTTCTGAGGTAAACTAAAGGCAAGCATCAGTAATGATATCCTCAAACGAAGCGACACGCAATAGAATAATATACAGGTATGCAAGAAACTCTGCGCTCGAAATGCGACAGAGTGTCCCGCAAGTAGAACCCTGGATCATCTTTATACTGGAGACGCCGAGATTCTCCCAGTTCTTAGACACAATATTATGTTGTCAAAGCTGTAATCTGCTTCGTTTTGTTATTTGCTGTAAGTCATCCAAATCACCATCTTGTGGATAGGACAAGAACAACTTGGTTTGATTCTTCACCTTCTAGAGCGCGGAGATCCAGCGTTATAAAAGAGAGCTCTAGATCAGGGACCGGCATTCCAGAGTAGGTTGAATAAGATTTTATGAGGATTACTTGTAGCTGAAGGCGGTGAGAAGCTACAATATTTATTCAACCTCCCATAAGCACCAGAGGAAAGAAAGTCCCCAGAGACGCGACCAGTTAGAGTTTTGGTCCAACCTAAGATCAATGAAAGTGCAGGCGCTTGCAATTCCTACATATCAGTGATTCCCATCTGCAACCAAGGGCCGCGCATGACACGTCGTTCAACTTTTCGCTTGCCCAGCTAAACCTGGAGCAACCTGCCGACTCACCAACTAGATCCACTCTGTACACATCCAATTCCTAGTCCGCAGAGTTCGTGATACAGCTGGATAAATACGAAAAAATGACAAACATAAGTATAGCTTGTAAAACAAACTTGTCAGAAAATATAAGAAACACACTGTTCCACCCATTTTTTCGGGTGGTTTTTCATATGACTGATATTTCACTAAAAATATTGTTTGTATTTGTTTATAGGAACATCCGCGCTTTGGTTTAAATCAAAAGAAAATAAAATGCGTCTCAAAAGATTCCAAGTAAAGTCCGCTACTAAAATCTATATTTTAATATTTTGGATGGCTAACACAAATGTTTCCGCTACTATTCTTCCTCCTTGCAGACAAAAATCCGATATGGAGCTTCAGTTGAAGAAACATCGTTTAGATATGTTGACATTAGTAGCGTTTATCTATTGATTTTTATACATGCTGGTAGTTACTTACCCAAAGGATATCTATGGGGTGGTAAATTTGTCAACATTTTCAAATCGGTGCTGTTGCACTGGCTTCCGCAGCGATAGCCTTTATCAGATTTTCGCACAAACGGAGATTTAAAATAAATAATAAAAAACGAAATACTAAATAGTAATTTTTTGTTTAAATGTTTTTATGTTGTTTGTTGAACAAGTCGAGATGAATTGAAGTTTGCCTCGTATCCTTGTTACATTTTTGAGACTGTCACAGGGTGTAGTTATTTCTCACGAAATATTGCGTTTTATTGTGTGTTTAGTTCCTAAGTTTTTAATTTTTGGTAATGTTAAAAAGACTCATCACGTTATAAATGTATAATAAAGAGAGTAGCCAAATTTTTCCTACAATTGTTTGTTTTATTTGAAAAAAGACCTTTGTGGAGGGTTGGCAACCAATCCACTGAATCACGAAAAATCTTCACAACTGCTATTTTCACACTACCATTGGAATCGAACCCTTTTTTACATTTGAAATTTTTTTCCATTTTTACGGCATGGGAATATTAAGAACGCGATTGCCAGCACTTGGTAGACTTTACAAAAATGATCGGATTTTTATTGTTTGATAGATTGGGAAGAATTCTTTATGTTTTGGTAGAAAGAATTCTTCCAATCTATCAAACAATAAAAAATCGATCATTTTTGGTAGAAGTCTACCAAGTGTGGCAATCGCGTTCTAATATTCCCATGCCGTAAAAATGGAAAATTTCAAATGTAAAAAGGGTGATTCCAATGGTAGTGTGAAAATAGCAGGTTGTGAAGATTTTTCGGATTCAGTGGATTGGTTGCCAACCCTCACCAAAGGTCTTTCAAATAAAACAAACAATTGTAGAAAAATTTGGCTACTCTTTTATTATACATTAAAACGTGATGATGTCTTTTTAACATTACCAAAAATTAAAACTTAGGAACTAAACACACAATAAAACGCAATATTTCGTGAGAATAACTACACCTGTGACAGTCTCAAAAATGTAACAAGGATACGAACAAACTTCAATTCATCTCGACTTGTTCAACAAACAACATAAAAACATTTAAACAAAAAATTACTATTTAGATTCGTTTTTTTTTATTTATTTAATCTCCGTTTGGCGAAAATCTGATAAAGGCCTATCGCTGCGGAAGCAGTGCCAACAGCACCGATTTGAAATGTTGACAATTTACCACCCCATAGATATCCTTTGGGTAAGTAACTACCAGCATGTATAAAATCAATAGATAAACGTACTAATGTCAACATATCTAAACGATGTTTCTTCAATTGAAGCTCCATATCGGGATTTTGTCTGCAGGAGAGAATAGTACGGGACATTGTTTAGCCATCAAAATATTAAAAATATAGATTTTAGTAGGACTTACTTGGAATCTTTGAGACGATTTATTTTCTTTTGATTTAAACCAAAGCTGCGGATGTTCCTATAAACAAATACAAAAATATTTTTAGTGAAAAATCAATCATATGAAAAACAACCGAAAAATGGGTGGAGCAGTGTGTTCTTATATTTTCTGACAGTTTGTTTCTACAAGCTATACCTATGGTTGTCATTTTTTTCGTGATTTTATCAGCTTGTATCACGAACTCTGCGACTAGGATTGGATGTGTACAGAGTGATCTAGTTGTGAGTCGGGCAGGTTTAGCTGGGCAAGCGAAAAGTTGACACGTGTCATGCGGCCCTTGGTTGCAGATGGGACATCACTGATATGTAGGAATTGACTGCACTTTCTTGATCTTAGTTGGACCAAAACTCTACTGGTCGGTCTCTGGGGACTTCTTTCCTCTGGTGCTATGGGAGGTGAATAAATATTGTAGCTTCTCACCGCTTCAGCTACAGTATCCT
This sequence comes from Haematobia irritans, assembly GCA_003123925.1. NCBI lineage: Eukaryota > Metazoa > Arthropoda > Insecta > Diptera > Muscidae > Haematobia > Haematobia irritans. The sequence goes on from PGFW01025850.1 coordinate 22,127, forward strand.
CATAAATCTTATTCAGACCTATCTGGAATGCGGCCTGATCTAGAGGCTCTCTTTTATAACGCTGGATCTCGCGCTCTAGAAGGTGAAGATCAACCAAGTTGTTCTTGCCTATCCACAAGATGGTGATTTGGATGCTTACAGCCATAACAAACGAAGAGATACAGCTTTGACAACATATAATTGTGTCTAAGAACTGGGAGAATCTCGGTCTCCATATAAAGATGATCCAGGGGTTTACTGCGGAGACACTCTGTCGCATTTCGAAGCGCAGAGTTCTTGCATACCTGTATATTATTCTATTGCGTGTCGCTTGTTTGAGGTATCCATACTGATGCTGCTTAGTTTACCTCAGACCGGCCACTTGTCCGCTACCAAAGTGCTGCCGGCAAGCGACTTGAGAACCTTGTTT
>PGFW01025859.1:1355-12785 GCA_003123925.1 Haematobia irritans
GACTAAAAGTTTTTGTATGCAGTAGTGAAATGCTAATTGAACAATAGACAAAGGTAAGTGTGTGATATCATCAATGTTAATGTCAACTCTAATTCAAATAAGGAAGCGAATATTCATAATAAAATTGTTGGGGTACTTTATTTTGATCATTATTTCTATCAAAAAGCATATACGTTGTCATCAAAGCTAATATAAATCCGGCCCACATGACCCATGTATACAAAGGATCATGGGCCCATTCCCATCTTGTACCGAACACCAAAAAAACTTTTTCAGTCGGGATCTTTGTAATGCTGGTACTATTTAATAGTGATTCTGATTAGACACTAAAAAAGGTTCCGAAGATTTTGTCTTTGATTTTGGTTTTGATTCTGAACCAAAGAAGAGGAGAATTGAAGTTCATTTATGATACAATTTTCCTTTAAATTTGAGATTTGAATACTGGCCCGGTTCCAAAGGTTTTGTCTTTAGTGATTCCAAGCCAAAGAAGCGAAGAATTGAAGTAAGAATACATTTAAGACACAATTATCTTTTAAATTTGATTTTTGCGTACTTGATTTTATGAAACAAATTTTAATTTATTTGTGCAGCGTTTTTCTTTCTATGTTATGCTATCAAAGTCCTTTAAAAACGTGTTAACGTCAAATTAAATTTTTAAAACCAGCCAGGACTTCAAGTAGAAATTTTGTGCTAGGTTTCAAGCAACAAAGTCTATAAACTAAAGTGGTGAAAAACATCTTCAAGATAAAAAGTCAACAAGACGATTTCAGTTTATTTTGAAGATTTTTTAGAATATAATAAAGCCAAGCTTGACCTTAGACAAGAAACAAAATTTTCCTTTCATGTTGAGATACCTAGTTATAAGTCAAATCCTTTAACTACACTTAAAAAATTATTGATCTCATATGAAAGGTTATGCTAACAAAATTTTAGGACACGCAATTTACACAATATTAAGGATCCATTTCTTTAAATTAAAGAAATTTGAATAATAAGAAAAAGTAAATCTTTGTTTCAAAATTTTTTTCATTAGATTTGGGGCACAAATACGGTTATCACTCGTGCCAAAACTCTATCTAAATTTGAAGTAAATTTTACCAAAAATCTACCAAAATGGAGAGGAGATATTCCAAAATTAAGGGAAGCGAATATTCAATAAATAAAATTTGTTGGGGTTACTTTATTTTGATCATTATTTCTATCAAGAAAGCATATACGTTTGTCATCAAAAGCTAATAAATATAATCCGGCCCACATGACCCATGTATACAAAGGATCATGGGCCCATTCCATCTTGTACCGAACACCAAAAAAACTTTTTCAGTCGGGGATCTTTGTAATGCTGGTAAGCTGTATTTAATAGTGATCTGATTAGACACTAAAAAAGGTTCCGAAGATTTTGTCTTTGATTTCTATGGTTTTTGATCTTGAAACCAAAAGAAGAGAGAATTGAAGTTCATTTTGATACAATTTTCCTTTAAATTTGAGATTTGAATACTGGCCCGGGTTTCGCAAAAGGTTTGTCTTTAGTGATTCAAGCCAAAGAAGCGAAGAATTGAAGTAAAGAAATACATTTAAGCAGAAAAAAAAACAATTATCTTTTAAAATTTGATTTTTGCGTACTTGATTTATGAACAAATTTTAATTTATTTGTGCAGCGTTTTTCTTCTATGTTTATGCTATCAAAGTCCCTTTTAAAAAACGTTTTAACGTTCAATTAAATTTTTAAAAAACCAGCCAGGACTTCAAGTAAGAGAATTTTGTGCTACAGGTTCAGCAACAAAGTCCTAATAAACTAAGTGGTGAAAAACATCTTCAAGATAAAAAGTCAACAAGACGATTTCATTTATTTTGAAGAATTTTTTTAAGAATTAATAAAGCCAAGTTGATCCTTAGCCAAACAAAATTTCCATTTCATGGTTGAGTACTAGTTTATAAGTCAAATCCTTTAAGCTACATTAAAAAAATTAGTTGATCTCATATGAAGAGGTTATGCCTTAGACAAAATTTTTAGGACACTGGCCTATTTACAGACAATATAAGAGGATCCATTTCTTTAAAATTAAAGAAATTTTGAAATAATAAGAAAAAAGGTAATCTTTGTTTCAAAAATTTTTTGTCATTAGATCTTGGGGCAGCAAATACGGTTTAATCACTGCTCGTGCCAAAACTCTATCTAATTTGAAGTTAATTTTACCAAAAATCTACCAAATTAAAAAAATCCTAATTTGTGATAAAATTTTGTCAACATTTTATTTCTATAGACAATTTTGTCAAAATTTTATTTTTATAGAAAATTTTGTCAAAATTGTATTTCTATAGAAAATTTTGTCAACATTTTATTTCTATAGAAAATTTTGTCAAAAAAGTTTGATTTCTATAGAAAATATTTATTTTGTTCAAATTTTATTCTATAAGAAAATTTTGTCAAAATTTTTATTTCTATAGAAATGTTGTCCAAATTTTATTTCAACAGAAAATTTTGTCAAGATTTATTTGCTATAGAAACAGCTGTTGTCCAAATTTTTATAAATTATTTTTGTCAAAATTTTTATAATTATAGAAATTTTTGTATTTGTAAATTTGGCAAAATTTTATTTTAAATTCAAATTTTATTTTAGAAAATTTTGTCAAAAATTTTATTATAAATTTCAAAATTTATCTATGAAAATTTTTTTTGTCAAATTATTTCTTAAAATTTTCAATTTTTCTATAAAAAATTTTTTAAATAATTCCTATAATGTGTCAAAATTTTTATGACGTTTCGCCAATTTTAATCAGAAAATTTTGATATAACATAAGTTTTGAAAATTTCATTCTATAGAAAATTTTGTAAATTTTTCTATAGATGTCAATTGTTCTATAGAAAATTTTGTCAATTTATTTTCAAAATTATTATAGAAAATTTTGTTAAATTATTCTATAAAATTTGTAATTTTTTTTAGAATGCAATAATTTAGAAAATTTTTAAATTTTATTCTATAGAAAATTTGTGAAAAATTGTATTTCATAGAAAATTTTTGTCAAATTTATTTCTATTAGAAAATTTTGTGAAAATTAAGTATTTCTAAAGAGATTTGCAAAAATTTCATTTCTATAGAAAATTTTGTCGAAATTTATTTCGTATAGAAAAATTTTGTCAAAATTGTATTTCACTATAGAAAATTTTGTCACAATTTAATTTTGGTTAAATTTTATTTCTATAGAAAATTTTGTTAAAATTTTATTCTAACTAAAAATTTGTCAAAAATCTATTTTCTATAGAAAATTGTGTCCAAAATTATTCTATAAAAATTTTGTCAAAAATTTTATTTAATATAGAATTTTGTAAAATTTTATGGGGGTTTCAAAAAAATTTTGTCATTTTTTTCTATAAAGAAAATGTTTGTCAAATTTATTTCTCTAGAAAATTTTTGTCAAAATTTATTTGCTATAGAAAATTTTGTCAAAATTTTATTTGTATAGAAAATTTGTTCAAAATTTATAATTTGTCAATAGAAAATTTTGTTAAAAATTTATTATTTCTATAGAAAATTTTGTTAAATTTTATTTGCTAAAGAAAATTTTGTCAATATTTATTTCTAGAATTGTCAAATATACTTTGAAATTTAAAATCTTTTTAAATGTCAAAATTATTTTATTAATTGTCTTATCTTTGATTGAAAATATTTTTTCTGATTTTGTCAAAATTTTATTTTAGAATTTGCAATTTATTCCCTAAGAAATTTGTCAAAATTTTTGTATTTGTAAAATTTATTTCTATAGAAAATTTTGTTAAAATTTTAATTTCTATAGAAATTTTGTTAACATTTTAATTTCTATACGAAAAATTTTGTCAAATTTTACTTTTAATAGAAAATTTTGTCAAATATTTGTATTTCTCTCAGAAAATTTTGTAAAATTATATTTATCTAATAGAAAATTGTGTCAGAAATCCTTATTTCTAAATAGAAAAAATTTGTTACAAATTTATACTTTCTATATGAAAAATTGTGGTGTAAAATTTTATTTCTATAGAAAATTTTGTCAAAATTTTATTATATTGCCATTAATTTTAACGAAAATTTTACTTTATTCCTATAGAAAAATTGTGTCACAATCTTATCTCAATAGAATTTTTGGGGCATATTTTACTTCTATCGAAATATTTGTCAAATTTTATTTCTATAAAAATTTTGTCAAAATTTTATTTCTATTAAAATAGATGTCAAAATCTTGTTTTCTATAAAAATTTGTCAAAAAATTTTATTTCTTAATAGAAATTTTGTCAAAATTTTTTCTATAGAAATTGTGTCAAAATCTTATTTCTATAGAAAATTGTGTCAACATTTTTCTTCTATAAAATTGTGTTTCTATAGAAATTTTATTTCTATAGAAAATTTTGTCAAAATTTTATTTCTATAGAAAATTGTGTCAAAATCTTATTTCTATAAAAAATGTTGTTAAAATTTTATTTCTATAGAAAATTGTGTCACAATCTTATTTCAATAGAAAATTTTGTCAAAATTTTTTCTTCTATAGAAAATTTTGTCAAAATTGTATTTCTATAGAAAAATTTTTAAACATTTTATTTCCATAGAAAACATTGTCAAAATTTTATTTCTATGGAAATTTTTGTCAACATTTTATTTCTATAAAAATTTTTGGGAACATTTTTATTTCATGATTGCAAAAATTTATTTCTTTAAAAAAAATTTCTGAAACAATACAAAATCTAACCATCTTTGGTAGAATTTTACCAAGTATGGCAACCGTGGGCACAAATATCGGAAATTTGGGTGTCTCCGTTAAATTCGAATGTTTTCGTTTTAAGGAAAATGTTCCGTAAAGTAAAGAAAAACAAATTTACTGATATATTAAATCTTTAGATTTATGGTAAAAACGCTTCAAATATAAACAACTACTTATTTTGAGGATTTCGCATCGTTTTTTCGAATTAAGAGAACATTTTTGATTTTGAAGTATTTGTTATAATTTGCATTTTTAACTGGTATTTGTTTATATGTGAACAGATTTATTAATATATCGAAATCGAGAATGAAAATTCGATAAATGAAACTGTGTCCTAATTTTGATGTTATTCATCCAAGATTTAAAGATAGTTAGGGTCCCTAGAAAATGGGTTCATTTTAAAGAAACCACATCTTTGGTCTCACGACGGTATTTATTCAGTGTAGGAGGCAACTTTGTATCCTTGTTAAAGATAACTTAATTCCAAATTTAGACTCAAGTAGATATTTCAAGTAAAAAATCGTGTTTAAAATAAACAGTCCTATATTTGAACGATTTTTAGCTTCATAGTCAAGATATAAAAAGTTGGCAAATTTAATGACCATTTTATTAATTTTGAAACAATTTTCTGAATTATTAAAGCCAAGTGACCTTCATTGAAAAGTTTATAAGTTTTTGATATGGTAAAAAATCAGAGAAATAAATCGTATATGCTACGCAAACACGGCATTCGTATTTGAAGGATATGGAAACTTTGTGTTTGTGACAATATTTTTTCCAGTGTATGTATCAGTCTCTCTCTTCCGCTGTTGCTTGCATAATTTCGAGTGCATAACATAGGGAAATTTCATCCATCCAGGCCAAGAAGTAGCACAAAAGTATTCTATTATCCACTGATAACGAGCACATTCCTAAAGTCAAAATTAGAAAATCAAAGCCCGGTGAAAAATCGATTTTGAGATATGTTGGTCTTGAAATAAAACGGCATAAAACTAATGAATGACAACCACGAAACAACTATGCTTACTGCTGCTCGAAATGATTTCAATGCAGTAGCCATATTGGCGGCAAAACGTATTTTTTTTTCACATGTCCATCCGGATTTCGGATCGCTTTCAATGTGAATCAAATTTGTTTTCATTTGGGCTAACGCAAAACATCGCAGCTAAATACCAGGGAAATCCCACACCGACTAAACTTTTCTGCAAAAAATGGAATAGCAAAAACCAAATGAAATGTCACAAAAGTGGATGGTCATGGGGGCGTCTGTGTTGTAGTTTTTGTGAAATTGCTAGCTCGTGCATGCATGATGCATATGGCAAAGGATTAGTATTGGCCGTGTAAAAGAAAACGAGTAAAACAACAATAGAAACAGTTTTATCGTTGCTATCGATGGCAACAATACCAACAGCGCAATGCTACATCGAAAGTTCACTAAGGCATCAAACATTGACGAACCGCACTTAATACCTCCGCCTTTGGATTTATGTATGATAATGCTTCTGATACACACAACTCTCTATTCATTAGAGCACAATACTCGTACACAGAACAAAATGACACAAGCTGAAACAATTTTTGTCCACTCGGGAAAAACGTAAACGTAAATTTTCAGATAGAGAGAAATACATGGTGACCATAAGCCACCGCATTTCGCCTTTCCATTTTTTTTAAAGTCGAAAGGTCAGAAAGTTGACCTGGTAAGTTGACAAATTCACTAATCAACAAACAAATAAGGTTCCTCACGAGGACCAACGACTACGAGGGCAGTTCGGAAAGTTCTTAGCGTAGCACAAAAAGCGCGGTATAAACAGAAAAAAGTTAAGTGTTTTGGAAACTTCCGTCTCTGTTATGAACACATGTTAAATTTTGTTTCGATCTGGCAACTCCTTCATATAGAAACAGGTGTTGCAAAAAGACGCATCAGCAAAATTTTTTTTACAATGGAAAAAGTTAGAAAAATGTGTTAGGTGAAAGGCGCTCTTTCATATCAAACAGAAAGAAAAGATAAAAAATGGTTCTGAGTTCTTAAACGTTGGTTTCGTACAAGCAATTGAAGGATGAAAGCCACGATAGTGGACGTCCAAAAAACAGCAACAATCAACAGAATATTGTAGCAACAAAGTGCATGATATGGTATTAAATGAATCGACGAATAAAAAAGTGGCGTGAAATTTGCTAACATCATGGCATCTCAAATGATCGGAGTCCATTTTAAATTTTGCATGAAGAACATAACAGGATGAAAAAAGGCGTTCTGCAAAGATGGGTGGCCGCATTTGTTAACGAAGTCGATTCGAAAACGCAATAAGAATAAAAATTTCTACAAGCTTTCTTTGATCGTTTTAAGGTGAAAATAACAATGGATTTTAAGCGTCGTTTCATAAACTGTTGGTCGAGACATGGATTGCCAACCACTAATAGCTGCCAGAGACAAAAGAACAATTCAAAACAATGGACTGAAGCCTGAGGACGTATCCCAAAGAAGGCAAAACACAATTCAATTCGGTGGGTAAAGGTTATTGGCAACGCGTTTTTGGGACTTCAATAGGTATTTTATTGATTGACTATGTGCAAAAAGGGTAAATACAATAAATTCAGAGTAACTTATTGCAACCTTACAAAATCGAGAAAAGCACGTCCTGGCTTACCAACGACAAAAAAAAAAATATTTTTCATCAAGACCAGAGCCGCACCAGCGCACAAGAGTGGTTTACAATGGCATACAATCAACGAAATAAAGTAACGAGTTGCTTGATCACCCACCTTATTCTAACCTGATTTAAGATCCCAGTGACTTTTACTTGTTCCCAAATCTAAAAAAAAAAATTCGCTTGTTGGCAAGCGTTTTTACCTAAATGAAGATGGCAATTACCAGTTGTAAACCACTATTTTGAAGACCTTCGGGAAAACTATTTTAATCAAAGAATTGCTAGAAAAAGCGTTGAGCTAAGTGTAATTGAAGTTTCAGGAGATTATATTCGAAAATAAAAATATTTTGAAAAACTAACTATTTCTCGTTTCATTGAGTAGGGTCTAAGTAGTTTCCGAAACGCGCCCTCGTATATCATATTATAATTACGGCCGACCACTAAAATTTTTTCGTGTGAATACCATCTTTATAAGGTAATCAGCTAGCCTAAGTAGTTTTTATCGAACGCAAACTTCATCCACAGTCGGTGTACGTTGTACAGGGTGGATGATATGTATGTAATCATCTTGCGTTCCGTCTAATGTTCCTCGCATTACTTCTTTATATCTCCAATGGGCACCAAATCTCGGGTCTCAATCCGTTGGCTATTGGCGCCTGCGCACATTGTAAGGTTGGTACTGAGAAATATACCGAAGTGTCCGATAATCTCAAGAGTGGCGTTTCGTCCTGAATGGTACCTACACTTATGGACATGCAATTAAGTCATTCTACAAATTACATTCTTCAATTAAAATAACAAGCAAATTCTTTTTAAATTTCTAACCAAAATCACCTCGTTTTATTCAGAACGAGTGTCGCAAACGATATTTAATAGAAAAAAATGTATTCATTACATATTAAGTGTGGTTATGTATCTAGTTTAATGATATCTTAACATTAGGGTGGACAAATAATTAAGTCACTTCAAATCGTATGGCTATTTCTCCTTAAAAAAAAATTTTTTTTCTTATTCTATATTTTAGTTCTAATACTTGGTGGGATATAACCCTTCTGGCGAATTACTGCTGCACAACGATTAGGTAAAGTTTTAACCAGTGACTCACACTTATCAGCAGTGATATTGTACCATTCCTCCTGAATAATTTGCCATAATTCTTCCTGAGTTCTCGGTTTCCGAATAGAAACTTCTCGTTTTATTATTCCCCATAAGTTTTCTATGGGATTAAGGTCGGGGCTTTGCGCTGGCCACTCAAGTACTTTTATTTTGTTCTCATTTAACCAAGATTTAACGACACGCGACGTATGCTTTGGGTCGTTGTCTTGTTGAAAGATCCAAGCTAGCGGCAAATTCTCTGCGTACTCACCATCTAAATTATCCTTCAGAATTTCCCGATACATATCCGCGTTCATTTTTCCTTCGATTTTTACTAATGGACCAAACCCGGAGGATGTAAAACACCCCCAAACCATAACTGAGGAGCCACCGTGCTTTACCGTTTTTTTGGTGTATCTAGGCTTGAGTTCGGAATTAACTGGCCGCCGAACAAATGGTCTCCCATCGTTTCCGAACACGTTAAACTTGGATTCATCGCTCCATACCACCAATTTCCAGAAATTATGGTCATATTTGCAGATTTTTAGCAAACTGCCGGCGCTGAATCAAGTTCCTTTTTGTTACATTAGGTTTACGTCTGGCAATTCGACCATGTAGTCCACTTTCAACCAACCGCCTTCTCACAGTTCTTGAGGAAACTATAACGTTATATTTCTGTTCCATTTCCGACCTTATTTGGCTAGATGTGAAAAAAGGATCAGCTTTACTCATTCGAACCATTAACCGGTCATCGGCAGCAGAAGTTTTTCGGGGCAACATTCGAGGCAAGTTGTTGAATGTGGTAAATTGTTTGTAATGTTTAATGGCATTAACAACCTTTCCACGTGAAAGACTAAGGGTTTTAACAACCTTTGCCACAGAACCCACATTTTCGTAGCACGTCCAGATGATCTTTCTTTCAACAGGAGTCGAACTTTTCTTTTTGCCCATAATACCGAAAATTTCTGCGTGGGTGTTTAAGAATGTTCTGAGAAGTTAAAATTATTTATTTATTTTGCAAAGAAAACGATAAATTTGCATAATTACCTCTCAAAAATAAAATGATTTAATTGTATGTCCAACCAAATTCCAAGCTATTTGGAAAAGCTTGCTAATTACTTCAACAGCGAAACACATATAATACAAAATTTTGATGATTAGCACGCACGAGTAGCGGTACTCCAACATTGTTGCATTGGAAGCGAAAATAGTTGTGAGAGAACCCGTTATATGTAACCAAATAGAAATGTCAACCAGAGTGACTTAATTGTTTGTCCACAAGTGTACCTACATACATAACGCAGAGCCACTTTTGTGCAGAGTGTGCAGCGTTGACAGTATTGGGAATATTTTTTAGTGGATGCGGAGGATTTTTTTTTTGGAAAGCACTTTTATACGTTTTACGCTGCTTGGCTAAGAAATTTTTGTACTATTCTGACATCTTTTTGAGGGGATTCGGGTCGAAATGTTGCTCATATCCCATAAACATGAATATAATGAATATGTATTATATCGGCATAATTTTAACTTATCGATAACCCGGCGCCTCGTATCGGACGATATTTTGATCACCTGTTTTAAAAATTCTTGACTTTATTTTGCCTCGCAAACTGGCATAACAAAAATGTTCTATTTGTTCCAAACATTTAACTTAGTACGGATTTTCCACAGCAAAGCATATTTCCTTATTTTTTTCATAAAAATTGTTTTATTATTAAATTTTAATTAAAATTTTTTAATTAAAATTTTTAAATTTTTCTAAGGAATTTTAATTTAAAATCGGGACGAAAGCGTCCAAATTTAGGTACAAGAGCATGGAAAATACTGGCATCACTGAGAGTGTGATGGCTCTATCCGGGGTTTGAAAGCCATAATTACTAGTAAAAGTAGCAAATTCGAGCAAGTCTAAACAGAATGTTAATGTTATTTCCAACATTTTGTGGTTTTGAACAATAAAATTATAAAATAAATTATAAAATAAATTATAAAAAATATGGCATTTTACTTATTGCATTATATATCAGCCACCTAGTAAACTGAGTCAAAAGGAGCAGCAATGATATCATTCGACAAGCCATTCTTAATGAGATAAAAAAAAAACAGTTAATTAAGTCTGCAAAGCTGAATCGAAAGTTAAAGCAAGTATCTTCCACAAATACAAATACTTCGAGAATAACTTGTATTTTTTTCTTGCTTCCTTGTTACAAAAAAAATCGTATTTTCCAAATGAAAGCCCATGACGAAAAATGCATTCATTCCTGCACTCTCTTCAAACTGGTTGCCTTGATTGTGATTGACATGAATTTAATCCCATCCACGGATTGAGTTATCAATAGCAAACATGGTTTTAGTTGAGGCTTTTGTTTTAGTTCTTGTTGTTTTGTTTTTCCTGTGGTCGTTTTGTGGGTTTACTTCACATCTCACAACTTCCACCAAAGTAAAACAAGAAATACGAATTTTAGTTTACCTCCAAAAATTGAAACGTTTTTCGAATGAAATCAAGCCTCTCATATGCTCTCCATGTTTATACTCAACTGAAATGTTCAAGGTAGAGTGGCATATCGACGAAACGAATGACTCTGTTGTTAGATGCAGTACAACAATACGAACAAGAACAACAAAAACTAACAATTATATCCGTTTCCTTTCATCCGTTTTCCCAAAACAATATAGGATGAAATCTATACAATTTTATGTAATCGATTAGATGAGGTGGGCTGGTTTGGGGGGGTAGGATGAAGAGTTGTACAGATGAAAATTGTTATCCTGAATCTTCATGCTCATCCTGCTTACTTCCCATGCAATTCAATCAATGAGATTTGTATATAGATTGAGAATTCTACCACACACACCTTCCAAAATGAGGGGGTGTTCAGGTTTTTTTAAATGCAAAATTGAAAGAAATTACGTCAAGTTTATATTGACCCAATTTTTGGACCGTATCACCCTTTAA
>PGFW01025874.1:7425-17683 GCA_003123925.1 Haematobia irritans
TACATTTTTCATAGCCTTTCCTTATTCTAGGTAAATGGATAAGATGGTAGGTTTTCACGAAACTAATTTTCATGAGACCCATAGACAAGACGCTATGTTCTTAAGATACCTTGCATTGGCAACTGTTACTAACATCCAATCCTAATTCACTCCCTCACTCTTGAGTAATAAGCAGGTTGTTGAATTCAAAAATAATTAAATTCATTCCTTAGTCATTTGGAGTAAGCAGCTGCCGATGAAGAGCGTTGCGAATTCATGCGACCAGATGCCGACGGCGATGCATTACTGGAGCTATTGGTCATTTGATGGAAATTATTAGCTCCGCTTATGTTGTTAGGGCCTCCGTCATTGCTGTTATTCTGTATAGAGGCTGTATTAGCTGTTGGATTAGCGCCGGTTTGGTCACTGGCCTTATCTTGATGGGCTGTCATATGACGAGTTAGATGATGACGTTCACGGAATGTCTCCTGGCACACGGGACACTTGAGTTTTTCCTCTCGCTTACGACGATTGGGATCTGTGGCCACTTCACTTTTATGATGCGAACGCATGTGATAGACCAAATCACTGGTCATACGGAAACTGATATTGCATTTGGCACAAACATTTTGAGCGGTCAAGGTGAACGTGGAGGCCAATGTAGGAGGTATCAGAGTGGAGAGTATAGCAGCTGCTGCAGGATTTTGAACCATACGTGGCATCATTTCGGGAGGTGGCAGACCACCAAAGGGATGTGGCATACCAGGGGCCGTATTCGGAGGAAATGGAAATCCCGGATAGACAGGTATAAATCCTGGAGGGCTAGATGGAGGTGGTGGACCTGCCGTTGGATGTTCTGTTGGATTCATCATGGGTCCTCGATACAGGAACTGTTGCTTCAGGCGTTGTGTTTGAAAATTCTGCACGGATTGAAAAGCTCCATTTGGTGAATAGTCAGGCCGGAAGTTCTGATAGCCCAATGGCGGTGAAAGGGCCGCCGGTGAAGAGGGTAAACTATCTATGGATATGATATCGCTACTGCTGCCACTGGCCGATCGAGGAGGTGTTGTAGCCATGGGGGGACTCATTGAAGGGCAACTTAATTGGTCTGGACTTAGTGGTGGTGCCGGCTGTCCCGGCGATTCCAAACGTGATGCCACTTTGGTGAAAGCACTTTTCAAAGGATGTGATTCCCAATCCGCTGGGGATATAACCAATGTGGGATCATCGTAGATTCTAGGTGTTCTCGCCGTTATCTGGGGATATTGCCTTAAATTGGGCTGCTTATTCAAGGGTGGCTGATATTGCTGCAGTGACATTTTTTGTTTCTCCAGCACCTGAGGTTGGGAACTCTTTAAACGCTCATCGGGCATCATCAAAAAGGCCACATCAAAGGATCGCTTTAATGTGGTTTTGGTATTGACCGTCGGTGTTCTCGGAGACATGGGATGTTGGCTATCCTCATTTGGTGGAGTTGGTGGGGTCGTTGATATTTGTAAATCCTTAGCCAGACCATGAGGATGATGATGATGATGGTGTTGTGGTGATGATGGTGATGGACTTGAAGATTCGTGTAGAGGTGATCCCCTTGGTATAGGGTGTGCGGCATGGCCACTATCCATAATCATGTTCATTGGTTTCTCAACTGTCAATTGTTTTTCCACTAAATTCTTTTGGGTTTTCTTAGCTTTTCCAATTCACTTTAAAATTTAATTCACTTCTTGGTTTGTAGGTTTGTCAAATTTTTTCTATGTCTAATATGCGATACCGCTTTGATTTGTATTCCACACAAAACGCACTTGTAGTTCCGCCAACGATGAGGTCTAAAAGCAAACTGGTCCTTTGTCACAATCTGTTCTGCTTTATGTAGACTCCTTTTTTCTGGTTGGATTGTTGTGGGTTGCTGCTGTTGCACATCAACCATCCATTCATTCATCCATCCAAAGACCAACCAACCAACCATCGAAACTTAACTCAGCCTCTGTCGCTGTCGTCGTTTATATATGAATCCAGTTGGAATCTCTGTTTAAATTGTTGCACCACCATCACCACACCATCATCTTCATCATCATCTAGGCCACCACTTTACACATCTGTCCTGATTTTTGTTTTGTTGCTGTTGTCGAGTGTGCCTATGTTTTCTCTTCTGGCTGCTGTCGTTTAAGGACACCCCTTATGTTTCTTTCTTTATGGCTGAGTGTGCCTTCTGCATCTTGTTCTCTGCCGCATGTCTCTCGATGTCCTTGTTGAATATTTTCTACAGTGTTACTGCGTTGTTGTTGTTGCTACTTCTGTTGGCTGGTATCATTTTGAAAGTGCTGCATCTGCTCTTGAATGTTGCGAACATATTTTGTTGCTTTATTCCTCGTTGAAGAGAGATGGAGTGAGGACACAACGTACGCTGGTTGGTTGAATTGTTTGAATTTAACCAAGTAGAATACGGACAAACTACACAGTGGTTTAAAGTTAATTAAAATTAAAAAATAGGTTTATATGATTAATAATTCATAAAAGTTTTGAACGTTACTCTCCACAACGAGTAGAAATTACTTGCTTTATATGGAGACTCATTACAGAAGTCTTCTTTGTTAACTGCTCGTCTGAGCCTGGGTAAGGCATTGTTTCGTTTGTTCCGTGGTGTAACCATAACATGGGGTAGAAGAACTTCCGAACATCGCATCAAGTAGTCTAGTTTCAATAAACGGTTCACCAAATGGAACGAACTGTATCAGATCCGTCAGATTTGTTCTTAAAGGTATAAAGTTCGTTTCTTCACTTAATATCTCATTTCACTTTGGTCAGCTGATTGACACCAGCAGTAATAAAGAGACTCTCTGGGAGAAAATTAGAAAAAATGTAGAATTTCATAGTTCGTAAGATGGACGATTAATACTAAATTCATTAGAAATATAATAAACAAAAAAAAATTAATATTAATTAAATAATTATTGTTCCTAAGGTTAAAAAATCATTTTCACCTAATTAATTCAAAACAAGTATATACGGCCGTAAGTTCGGCCAGGCCGAAGCTTATGGACCCTCCACCATGGATTGCGTAGAAACTTCTAGTGAAGACTGTCATCCCCAATCGAATTACTTGGATTGCGAAACACTTGCCGATGGCAAGGTATCTTAAAACTTCCTAACACCGTAATATATACCACATAGTCCATACGTGGCTTATATTAAACTAAAAAAGGCAAATTAAATACGTATATAATTAAGTTTGACAAAACTTTCTATAGAAATAAAATTTTGACAAAATTTTCAATGGAAATAAAATTTTGCCAAAATTTTCTATAGAAATAAAATTTGACAAAATTTTCTATAGAAATAAAATTTTGACAAAATTTTCTATAGAAATTAAAATTTGAATAAAATTTTCTATAAAAATAAAATTTTAACAAATTTTTCTACAGAAATAAAATTTTGACAAAATTTTCTATAGAAATAACATTTTGACAAAATTTTCTATAGAAATAAAATTTGAAATAAAATTTCCTATAAAAATAAAATTGAACAAAATTTTCTAAAAAGAAATAAAATTTTCTGCAAAATTTTCAATAGAAAATAAAATTTTAACAAATTTTCTATAGAATTAAAATTTTGACAAAATTTTCTACAGAAATAAAATTTTGACAAAATTTTCTATAGTAATAACATTTTGACAAAATTTTCTATAGAAATAAAATTTTGACAACATTATCAATAGACAACCATGCAAGAATTGGTCAACATTCTCTATAGAATTAAAATTTTGACAACATTTTCTATAGAAATAAAATTTGAATAAAATTTTCTATAAAAATAAAATTTTAACAAAATTTTCTATAGAAATAAAAATTTTGACAAAATTTTGTCTATAGAAATAAAATTTTGACAACATTATCAATTAGAAGATAAAATTTGGCAACATTCTCTATAGAATTAAATTTTGACAAAAATATTCTATAGCAAAAATAAAATTTTGACAAATTCTCTATAGAAATAAAATTTTGCCAAAATTTCTATAGAAGTAAAAATTTGGAAAAAAATTTCTTATAGACAATAATACAATTTTTAACCCAATTTTTCACAGAAATAACATTTTGACAAAAATTTTGCTATAGAATAACATTTTTGACAAAATTTTCTAATAGAAATAAAATTTTGACAACATTGATCGAATAGAATAAAATTTTGACAAAAAAAAAGATTCCTCTTTAGAATTAAAATTTTTAACATTAAATTTCTATAGAAGTAAAATTTCGAATAAAATTTCCGTAAAAAAATAAAATTTGAATAAAATTTCCTATAAAAAATAAAATTTTAACAAAATTTCTAAAGAAAGTAAAAATTTAACAAAATTTTCTAAAGAAATTAAAATTTTTACAAATTTCTATAGAAATAAAATTTTGGCAACATTTCTCTATAGATTAAAATTTGACAAAATATCATATAAGAAATAAAATTTGACAATAATTTTCATATACGAAATAAAATTTTTGCAAAATTTTCATTATAGATTTTAATAAAATTTGGAATAAAATTTCCTAAGAAAAATAAAATTTGAATTAAAATTTTACAACATTTCCATAAGAAATAAATATTTGAATAAAAATTTTCCTAAAAAATTAAATTTAAACAAAATTTCTATACCGAATAAAATTTTGACAAAATTTTCTATAAAATAAAATTTTTGACAACATTATCAAATAGGAAAATAAATTTTTGTAACATTCTCGTAGAATTAAAATTTTGACAAAATATTCTATAGAAACAAAATTTGACAAAATTTTCTATAGAAATATAAATTTTGCCAAAATTTTCTATAAAATAAATTTTGATATAAAATTTCCTAGAAAAATAAAATCTTGAACAAAAATTTTCTAAGAAATTAAAATTTGGACATTATAAAAAAGATTTTTACAATATTGATAGAATTAAAGATTTTAACAAATTTTCTAAGTAAATTCAAAATTTTAGTAAATTTCAAAAGTTTCTATAGAAATAAAATTTTGACAAAATTTTCTATAGAAATAACATTTGGCAAATTTTTCTATAGAATTAAAATTTTCCCAAATTTTCTATTAGAAATAAAAATTTGAACAAAAATATTTCTATAGAAATAAAAATTTTGAGCAAAATTTTCAATATAAATAAAATTTTGCAACATTCTATATAGAATTAAAATTTTGACAATATAATTTCTTATAGAAATAAAAATTTGACAAAAATTTTCATAGAAATATAAATTTTGCCAAAATTTTCTATAGTAATATAAAATTTGACAAAATTTTCTATAGAAATAAAATTTTGCATCAATAATTTTCTATAGAATAAAAATTTTGACAAAATTTTGCTATAAAAAAAAATTTGACAAAAAAGTTTCTATAGAAGTAAAATTGTGGAAAAATAAATTTCTATGAGAAATAACATTTGTTTAACCAATTTTTCTACCAGATAGATTAACATCTTTGACAAATTTTCTATAAAGAAATAACATTTTGAAGCAAAATATTTCTATAGAAAAAAATTTTACAACATTATGAATAGAAATAAAATTTTGACAACATTCTCTTTAGAATTAAAATTTTTACATAATTTTCTATAGAAGTAAAATTTGAATAAAATTTCCTATAAAAATAAGAAATTTGAATAAAATTTCCTATAAAAATAAAATTTTAACAAAATTTTCTAAAGAAATAAATTTAACAAAATTTTCTAAAGAATAAAAATTTTGACAATATTTCAATAGAAATAAAATTTTGGCAAGCATTTCTCTATAGAATTAAAATTTGACAAACATTTCTATAGAAATAACATTTTGCCCAAAAAATTTTCTTATTAGAAAAAAATTTGACAAATATTTTGTATAGAAATAATAATTTTTACCAAAATTTTCTATTAGATAAAAATTTGAAAAAATTTTCTATTAGAAATAAAAATTTTGTGAAAAAAAATTTTCCATAGAAATACAATTTTGGAGGATATTTTGGCATCGAGTGCAACGATGAATAATGAACGATATGCCGACCAATTTTTGGCTGTGAATTGTGATAGCTGATATAATAACTAAGACCGATTATTGTGACCATTGGCATGGTTTTAAGCGGCCATATACTATACAACCACGTTGCATAAGTTCAAACCGATCGGAATGAATTTGCCGTCCTCAAGAGGCTCCGGAGATCCAAATTTTGAGCAAACGATTTATATGGGGTTACTATATAATTATACACCGATAGGGACCAATTGCTTGCATGTTGTTAGAGACCATATTACTAAACAACCACGTACAAATTTCAACCGGATCGGATAATTTTGCTCCTGTCAAGAGGCTCAGAGAGGTCATAATCTGGATCGTTATATGGGCTTATATATAAACTATGGACCAATTTTTGCATGTGTTGGTTAGGAGACCATATTACAGCCGTAAGCTGATAAGTCCCCGGTCTGACACATAGATGCGTCGCTATAATTAAATGCCACTATTATGTTTTATATATACCAAACCTTCAATATGTTTCGTTGCCAAAATTGACGTCGTAAAGGTCGATTAGTTTTGAGATAGAAGCGTCTTTTTTGAAGAACTTTTTGTTATTGTGAAAAAAAATTGAAAAAAAAAGGAATTCATGTTATATGGATAATAATACCTGTTTTCTGAAGGAAAGAAATACGTGAAGCAAAAAACTGGCTTGATTTACTGAGTTTTCCGGACTCTGCCCAGGCGAAAATCAACAATAATTGATTGCGTATGCAATAACTTCAAGGCGTGTGAAAATGAGCAACGGAGGGGACGATGAACGCACCCTGAGGGACGCTCGAAAGACGGGTGGTTACCGACGAGAACATCAAAAAATCACAAAATATTTTGAATGGGACAATAAAGATGAAGTTGAATCGAGCGATAGCAGAGGCCTTAAAGAATTAAAAGAACGGTTGGTTCATATCATTCATCAATATTTGATATGCGGAAGCTCTTGTGCAAAAATGGTGCCGCGCAGCTCACATTTGACCAAAACAACAAGGTTTGAAAGATTCTGAGTGTGTTTGCAGCTGTTAACTCCGTAAATTTACACCCGTAGTTTTACGTCGATATGTGACAATGATGAAAACATGGCTCCATCACTACACTCCTGATCCAATCGACAGTTCGGTCTGAGTGGACAGCACCGGTGAACCGCGTTGAGAAAGACTCAAAAACTCTTGGCAAAGTAATGGCCTCTGCTTTTGGGAGTCATGAGAATAATTGTTATCGATTACCCTTGAGAAGGGAAAAAAAACCATGCGAACAGTGATCTATGTAGATGGCTTATTGAGCGTTTGAAATATCGAGAATCGCGGCACAACGTCCCCATATGAAGAAGAAAAAAAGCTGTTGTTCCACCAAACAAACGTGCACCGTTGCCGCAAAGTCTATTCAGAACGATGGCCCAAAAAATTAAATTGAAGCTTCGAATTGCTTCCCACCCGCCGTATTTCTCCAGAGCTGTGCCCCCAGCGGACTTTTTTTTTTTTCTTTTGTTCTCCAGACTCAAAAGGATGCTCGCAGAGAAAAGAATATGGCTGCAATGAAGAGGTGCACCATATTCGTTTTGTGGGTTAAGCGCGAACAAGATTCCCTACATACAGTTTTTGCTCCATATAAGTTGCGGTGTGATGTGTCTACTGACACCCCCAAAAAATTCCCAAAATCATTGTCCAAATCCTGAAAAAACGAAATTTGTGTATTGCTCATATATCCTAAATTAAGCCGTCCAGAGCAAAAAGGATGTTAATTACTGTTGACTACCGTAAAAATTCGTAAATTTCATCAAATCAATAGGATCGAAATTTATATTAACCTTTTTAATAATTAGATTAAATTTAATGCTCCATTATGCCACTGTGCAAATAAATAGAACAAACATTGTGGCACAAAAAAAGACACCAAAAAAATATGCTCCGCCTAAACTACCTCCTAAACAAAATCCAAAGCAACATGCGCGCATACCCGATGGCTCGTATCGACTGTAATGGAAAGGAGAAAAAGGCGGAGCACCATGCTACCCACCGAAATCTATTTGGCACGAATCTCTATCTACGTACATACGTCCGTCCTGTCTGTCTGTCTGTTTGCATTGCTCTCATCAAATTGTTGTAGTAGACAGCTTGATTGTGTCAGCGACTACAACACACAAGGCACAATGGCAGTATTGGCAATGAATGCGATAATGCCAAACATCATAGAGAGTATGCAGTATGCCATAATATAAACACCAAAACTATCGCAGCAAACAACATACAAAAGCAAAGGACCTATGTTTAAACATGAGCATCCAATGAATTCTTCTTCTCTTCAAGGGCAAGTGGGATAATTTGTGGCAAATGAAGAAGTGTTTTTAAACATGTCCAGTATTTATCCCTTGGGTGCTTTGGCCGCGTTTAGGGATGGGCGGCCACAGAAAGATGGGAAAACAATATAGTTGGTTCAGTTCAGGTTAGTCGTAAAAACTGGCAAACAAAGGAATGATTTTGGTAATACCAATCTTCATCGTACCACCCCCAACACTAGTCCTACATCACAAATTCGTCTGACTGTTTTCTGTAGGGTGTGGAGAGTTATTTAGCATACTTGTAATTCGTATAAATTCGGTAACCTTCTGCGGTAATAAAAATTTTGTAGATATAAGAGAGTACCACTAAAAAAATATAGTGTATGGAATTTTTTTAAAGAAAAAATTCCTCATACCTTTTTTACTGATTCATAAAACTGTTCCAAAACTATAAACCAATTCTGAAATAGGCTTGAGCGTGTTAAAAACCTAGAATATGAAACTTTCATACCAATTTGTTTGGAAATTATAAAATATTGCATTTATTTTAATGACAAACATAGTTAAGGGCGAAAGTCCAAAGTCGGCGGGCCGACTATATTTAAAGGGTTGATACGGTCAACATTTGGTCAATATAAATTTGACGTATTTCATTCAATTCTTGCATTTAAAAAAAACTGACACCCCTCATTTTGAAGGTGTTGTTGTTAGAATGTTTGCTCCATTTTGCATTTTGGAATTTCACTCTTCAGCTTGTCAAAAATCCGTCCAAGCAAAGAAGAGCGCAAGCGTATCAAAATTTGCTCGCGCATCGCGAAAATCCGAGCTACTCTCACGCAAAGCTTTGCAATATCGGCTAAAAGTTTGCAAAAATTAAAAACCGTCATACCAGAAAATTTGCTAATTAAAGGTTGGGAACCGTTTCGTCGACGCAGGATCTGATGAGGGGCAGGCAAATCGGAGAAACCGAAGCCGTCTGAGGACGACAAAGAAGAGTTGCCGTATTTCAAAAGCGAAACCCTAACCTCTCTCTCCGAGATGCAGGCAAATAAGCTGGTGGTATCTCTACCAACCGTGCATCAGCCAAAAAACACGAGCAATACTATCGACTTACAAGAAGTCAGTGACTCCAAATCCGATGATAAACAACAATACGACGCAAAAGCGCGATCCCGGGGGCTGTACAACGACGATGCTGACGAATGTTTGTATCGCGTGTAATTGGACGACGAAAACCTACGCAAACCGACTTAAGCAGCCTTCCGGGCAGGGTTTTATACGGCCAAAAAAGGGGAAAGGTAGCCAGATATACAAGCACCAAATAAAACTGTTCAAAGTTCGCAAAGAAATATCTGGTTTTGCAAACCATCTGACCTGTGCTTGAAAAAGCAGCATTTGCATAGCTTCCGGACTGTCAACCAAAAATTTAACACTGTAGAACGGAGTTGTTTTGAATAAACTCTCCTTCCTTCCTGAAAGAAACACGGCTGTTTCCGTACTGTATTGGCCGGGATTTGGCATCTTGCCATTACAGTAAAAAGGGCCATGAGTGTACGCCGCCCAACAACGTGCAGTGAGTTCCCAAGGACAAAAACAACCCTCCCAACAACGCCCAAGAGCTCGCCAATTGAGAAATACTGGCTAATTCAAGCGATCTCTCTCTTGGGAGTGTGCCTATGTTTTCTCTTCTGGCTGCTGTCGTTTAAGGACACCCCTTATGTTTCTTTCTTTATGGCTGAGTGTGCCTTCTGCATCTTGTTTCTCTGCCGCATGTCTCTCGATGTCCTTGTTGATATTTCTACAGTGTTACTGCGGTTGTTGTTGTTGCTACTTCTGTTGGCTGGTATTCATTTGAAAGTGCTGCATCTGCTTTGAATGTTGCGAACATATTTTGTTGCTTTATTCCTCGTTGAAGAGAGATGGAGTGAGGACACAACGTACGCTGGTTGGTTGAATTGTTTGAATTTACACAAGTAGAATAC
>PGFW01025886.1:7812-20706 GCA_003123925.1 Haematobia irritans
CGAGTGGCTAATCGACTTTTGTCCCCCATATGGTGGACAATGTTCAGGATGCTCCTACAGAAATATACAAAAATTAAAACCGAATTTTTTCACGGAATGAATGCCTGCACTTGATGAGACGGGGTATTGTTATTGCTGTTGGTCGTTTTGCTGTTCTTTGGTTACACCATGCACGAACATTTGATAACGTGTATTGTGTTTGCTACTTTATGTTTAATAATTTTCAAAAAACGAAAATTGTTCTCACTAATTATAAGAATAACACATAATTATTATTTGTTATTTATTTATTAATATTATGTTACGTCGAGTGATTACATTTTTTAACATCTCGTCCGTATTACCACGATAACAAGACATATACAGCGCCGCACATGCCAAGCTTAAAAAACAACCAACGCTGGCGCAACATATGATACATCAGATGACAGGTAAGTCAGATTACAGGTAGAGAAAAGAGCAGGATAATAGGAGAAATTGCCTGATTTTTCAAAGTTTTGGGAAGGAATGAAGATTCTTAGTACGAAATGCGAAGTAAACGTAAGATATGTTTCTCTATGCAAGGTGTTATGTCGTAGATATGTACTGCATAAGGCTTACCGTTATATATATACGCGAAGTCAGAGTTAGTCCATTACTTGTATAAGAGAAGAATTTTCTTACGTAAATTGAGGAAACTTGGTTTGTTGACGGTGTGGCTTTTTGTGTCTATTTTGTCAGGAATGGCTTGTGTATCAGTGCATAATAATATTCTTGGTTATCAGCAGAGTTAGGTAAAGTTTATATCCCTTATTAGCGATTGTGTAATGATACTATTGCCCTAAACTGCGTTTCAGTTTAGGAATTTTTTTACTGAACAAGTAAATATTTAGTTATTCAACACAAAGATTTAACTTAATGGAAATAAAATGGCTAACACCTAAAATTGATGAACCATTTTTTCCTTTAGTTTCGAAGCAACTTTTTTTCTGGGTTGCATGCTATCCTTTGAGAAACTTCGTCCGTAGCGGGGTTACTTGATAATATATAGAATTCCAGGGGATTTGATGATGACATATTCTCCAAAGCAAATCATGTTCAACCAGTACGGTTCCAGAAGATACATTTAAAGATTCTACCTAATCACAGAAAAATTAAATTTTCCATGGTTAATAACTAACCTAAAATTGTAACATTATTTTTTATTGAAATTTTAGAGTAAATTATTATTATTAAGTTATATCTTGTCCCACGAACGGCTGACACTGTAAAGATCTTAACATGCAAAATCTACTTGTTTTTAAAGTAATGTGATCGAGCGAAAAATTTGAATGCAACTAAACGCTGCCAGTAGACGTGAGGGGCTGCGGCAGGAGACATGAGTTGGATTCAGGTTGAGGCCGGTGCACAATAAGTTCAAGAAGCAAATGAGTTGGTTCGGTGGACGCATGTCGCAATAGAGTACGTAACAGAAGTGCAGCGTAGACTGCCGACTCAGAAGTATTGGGAGTGCCATTGCTTGATCGGACGAGCTCGAGTGCGCGGATTGATCACTGGCTGATGAGCCGGGGAGCAAGTAGTGCTGGAGGCGCCATTACGTTCGTACGCCCCCGTATGAGAATTGTTTAATGAGACGTTGGCGCCTACATGGATTTCTTATTCATTTACTTCGTTAGGTTAATATGTTTTCTTCATTTCTGAGACCAAACGCTGTCTGTTCTTTACATCAAGAAAATCGTCAAAAATGTGGAGTCAAAATTTAGTTCAATTTTCGTCGGCGTGATAGTTCATTCTTCCTATAAAATAGTCACATTTTTTTTCGGGAGTGTATGAAGACCTAGATCGAGATGTCTGAGATCTTCACACAACCGTTCTCTATATCTCTAGAAGTGTGTGTCAGGACGGACTGATTCGATAAACGATCGTCGATCGACTAGTAGTGTGCAAGAAATAATGAAAAATAACGTTTTTGGATTATTGAAGAGTAGTCTAAATGCTTGTAAGAGTTATCTTTAACCGACCAGAGTTCTGTAGCAGAGCGCCGAGCCATTAACTCACAAAACATGTAGATTAGCAGGAGAGTAGAAAAATTTTGGAATTTATATGCACGCATTTCACAGGTCTGAGTTCCACGAATAGCAAATTTACATGATGCATTGTACGCATATCTATACCCTGCAGAATGAGGAAATGTTGTGTATATGAGGCCGCTCTTACCCAAAATGAACCGCCGAGTAAAAACTAAACTCCGATAGACAGCACACAAAAAAAATTTTTTTTTGATTTCAGGATCACGAAATCGCGGATCTCAACTCATTTTGTGTAATTGAAAATGCTCTCTGTCAACCCACCGAAAATAGATAAGTATCAATCACCATCATTTTGATTGAAAACCATACGACGATGTTTTTCGAATTAAAAATTCTAATTGTATTTCGTGTCGACGGGGGCGCTCACGGTGAAACGGCTGCACCAGGGGGATGGCGAGCTATTGGCGAGGAATCATTTAAGTTGTGTGACCGCGGCACCGTTGGGTCGAAATTGGTTAGGCACGCCCGCCTTTGCATACACTAAGGTCGTGGGTTGCGATTCCTGACGGATCGAGACCAAAACACCAGAAAAAAGTTTGTTCAGCGGTGGATTATCCCCACCATCCAGTAATGCTGGTGGACATTTACTGAGGTTATCAAGCTTCTCTAAGTGGTTTCAACTGCAATGTGGAACGCGGCGCGCCCGTTCGACTTGTCGGCTAATCCAAAAAGAAGTCCCTTGTCGATTGGAGCTTAACATCGGAGATCGGCCAGCAACTCAGTTGATAAGAGAGAAGTTCACCGCAATGTGTATCACAATGGAGACTGAATACGTCTAAGTGAGCCTGATACATCGGGCTGCCACCTAACCTAAACCTAACCTGTGTGATTGAAACTCATAAAAAATTGATTGGTTTTTAGCATAAAAATTCAATCACAGTTTGGAATTGTTAATCAATTAGAAAACTTATATTGATTTCGCGACGAAAAATCAATCAACTAAGTTACGATTGGATTCAATAAATTATTAATTGATATTAGCTATAAATTTCAATCAAAAAGTGTATATATGCGTCCCAAAATATCTTATTTAAGTTTTTAATGTGGAGTTGTTTTCTAATAAAAAAATCCTTCTATAGTATTTATTTTTCTGAATTATACTATAGACTAAAGAAATTTGGTTTTATTGTTAATTTAGTTGTGTTTTAATATACTAACATAAGCTTGAGGACATACAGTATTATAAATAAACAACTAAAGGGGTTAAAAAAAAAATAAACTATTATACCAATCATTATCTTCCTTATCATATTACGATGTCACATATCTTCTAAAATATTTAATGCCCGACATTCTAATAAATCAGCATCGGCGTCCTGGTAAGCTTCAGAATTAGTTTTTTTTCATGAATAAACATGAAAATTCGAATTTATTTTGTTCAATTAAAAGTTAATTTTTGCTTAACATTACCTGCACAGAATATCAACTCATACTTATTAAGTTGCGTTATAATCTTCTTATTGCAATGTTTTAGTTTATAGGCATAAAAGGTGTATAAGGCTATCTTTTTTTAGCTCGTTTTATGTAATTACTTACATTTCAGTCTACAATATTTCCACACTAATTTCACACATGAATCATCTATTAAACTTTGACCAATCAAAGGGCACAATAATGTCAAACAATATAGTAATATTTAGGATTATATTGATGATGCTTAGCAAAAATCCTGGAATAGAAAAAAAATATAAGATGAAATCCTTTTTTTATTATTTTCGATATTTTCATATTTTTTAAATACAAAAGAAAGAACTTTTTACATTAAATAATTCAGCTCATTATTCTATATATATCTCAGATATACTGCTCTCTAACTTGGTTCTAAACTGCAAAAAAGGCATGTATAAACAAAAAATGCAATTTAAATGACAAACGCTAACACACTTCCGCAACTTCAACGTGAATCATTGTCGCAAAAACCATACGCTCTTCGTTTTAGAGAAAACTAAATGAAAAAGATTAAAAGACCTTCAATACGTGTACCCACACTTTTGGCGTTGCATACATTCATTCTTACTATAGTTTGACAAAATGATGGTAGTTAATCGGGATTATTGGTCAATTTTCACTCCGGATCAATAATAATTTCTCACTAAATAAAATGAATAAAAATACTTTATACCTTAGTCCCGTTTTAATGTAAACAGGCTTTCAAATGAATCTTAGACGGTATTTCACATTTCACATTTGCTTACCCAATAAAACGGTAGATTTTTTCCATTTTTACATTAATACCACAAACATAATACTCAATACAGGTAATTGTCCTCAAATGCGTCTCTTCATTATATTTTTTCACAACTTTACCACGTTGTCATTTTGTTGTTCCCACACTTTATTTATTTCAACTCTTTCCTATATATGTGTTGCGTCAAGAATATTTATGCACACATTTCAAACGCAGCAACAGAATGTCGTCAATCAATGTTTTTTCAATTTACTGCTGAACAAACAAAAAACCAACCGTTTCTTACTGGTTACTTCCCAGATGCTTGTTGTATGATAAATACCACCAGTTCTCTTTCTCTTTTCGCGTGACCATCTGCTACAAAAATTATCCATTTCACATCGACAAAGGTGATATGTATCAAACACTATGTTTAATCTGGGAAACGGATTCACGCTGTAATTGAAAATTGTATTCCTTTATATGTGATTAACAAATTATTGAATCATTTAATATTTGTAAATTGGAAACGTAACAAATATCATGATATTAATTTTAATTTGGTTTTATTCTCGATTGAATTATAACTAATTAATTGATCAATTAATATAAGCATGTTAATGGAGTTAATCGTAGATCTGTCTTATGGGCGGGCTATGCCTAAAAACATGGATCCCATCACACACCTATTCCAGCACACATATTTGTAGTTTTCGAAAACCTACCAGAATCTAAGCCCCAAAATCGGAAGCTCGGTTATATCCAGGGCTATTCAAAATCTCTGTACCAATACACAATATATTCGATCATGATTTATGGTCCTCAAAACAACTCTATATTTCAAATTTCAATATTGGATTAAAATACGGCTTCTAGAAGCCCAAAAGTATTGCGTACTCACCATTTCGGCTCACTTCTTTATGTGTCCTAAAATACTTTTTTGGATTTCCAATTTCAGACAAATATGGATTAATAAAACTCGGATTAGTCTAGAGGCTCTAAGAAAGTAAATCGCGGAGATATCTATATGGGCTATCCAAAACGTGAACCCAATACATACCGAATTTCGCACAGGCCTATTTGCTTAGTCCAAAAATAATTCTAGATTTCGATTTGAGGCAACTTGGATTAAACAACTGCCGGTTCTATAAGCCTAAACCCCAAATCGGAAGTCGTTTATTATGTGTGACTATATCAAACATGGTCCGATACTCACAATTTTCAGCAACATCCTATTTTATGCGTCCTCAATATCTCCAGATTCCAAATTTCAAGGCAAAGGATTGATAAATAAATCTACGATTTTGTAAGCAAGACCCAAATCGGGAGGTGCTTGTATATTGCTATATCACACACCTATAACATGGGCGCGATTAAATAACCCATTCTCAAGTTACCTCGCTTGCAACAAAAACCAATCTGTGCCAAATCTAGGACGATAGTCCCATTCATTAAGCGTGAGCGTGATCTACAAACATACAGACGCACGGACATGTTTATTCTCGTTATACTTCTTATATATCGAAATCATATTCCGATGTGTTACAGAACGGAATGACAAACTCTATTTACATACCCCCATCACCATATCCATGGTGGTGCGATATAAATAGTAAACATAAGTTAATTAGTGCTACATAAGATTACAAAAAGAATCCTAAATCAATTTTATAAAGTGGTATGCCTTTTATTTTGGCGGGATGGCAATCCTAGTGTTGCAATCTCTAAGCTGTAATACGATTTCTGTCAGTAAGCTTGTTACATTTTGAGAATGTTTGACATATTGTTTTACAGTAAACTTAAGATTCATCTCACCAAAAAATGGAAATAAATTCGTGAACATTTTCTCAGCGATTATGTTTAAAACAACTTTCGACGTGGATTAACTCAACACGTATGCATTGCGATGATTTAATTCAATTTTTGGCGATGATCCAAGAACGAAGTGTTAACCGATGGTATGGTGAATTCAACTCCAAGACGTTCTCAAAGCAGTCTTAAAAAATCAGTTGATTTCCGGAAGCCATTGATTGTTGCTGTAAGAACCTATTGTAAGATTGAGGTAACCTTAGACATTATTGACCGTAAGAATACATTATAGTGCATGACAGAATTGTTGACGCGCCAAGAAATTTGTTCGCGTTGGAGAATGTAGAGAAAGATGTTGCAATAGGTCAGTTGCCACTGAATTTACATCACTTCTTAGATGTGATCCCAATTCAAGTGTTTTTGGATGTGAATTAAAAAAAAATTGTGATATTTTGTTATATAGATAGTTTTTATAGTTTGCATTCTATGGTTTGTCTGAAACGTTTGACCTCAAATATTTTCAAAAAATTCGCTATTTTTCGTGTAACGGATTTTAGCATAGTTTTTCGACAAAATTTAAATACTTTGTACTATTTTATTCATTCTTACTCCGTTTTTAACGTATTTGAAACAAAAAAAAAATACCCATTAAAACTAAGAAAAAAGCGATTTATAAAAAATTGAGTTAAAAGAACTTCCTGTGTAGTTTAAATAAAGAACATCCTTGGAGGACATTTTTGGAAAGTGCTTTTAACTGGCAAATTTTGTTTTTGGTTGTCAAATCGCTAAAAAAAGCTCGTGTCGGTTGGTCGAATGAAATACTCCAAAATACGATCGCGGTGCTTCGAAAACGTCTATGACATCGTGAAAGTGATGATCTGTGGCTTTACGCGTATAGAGCCCCGAAGGCAAACAACAGTCGACTGTTCGATGTTTTGGAGATACCCCAATCAGAGTTGCAAAAGTGCTCAACACAGAAAAATAGCAAACTGTTTTATAAATGAATAAACTACGTCGTGCGAAAATATATTTTGAAATATCAACCCGTAGAAGAAAAAATAAACTAAAAGTAAAGAAAATCATGACGCCAAATCATGATCATAGTAATAGTGTCATTCTTACTATTTTTGCGAATCGTACGAAATTTTTTTTTGCTTTAGTTCATATTGAACTTATGTGTACTTAATACCTACGTTTACTTCATAAAAGGTTTGATAAAACTTAGAAAAAGGGAAACTTATTATAATAATTGTTTTTGCAATAAAAAAAATTACGTTAAATTTAGCGTTAGTTTACCTACGATTTTTTTAAAGTGTATAAACCTTAATGGGGAATATTTCGACAAAACAGTAAAGCGTTTTTCTATAATTAATATTTGTTTATTAAAAGTTTAAATTTGGGAAAATCAGTTAAACAGTAAATTAATGGCCGTTTATTAATTTAAAATTACTACAAAAATATTTTTTTAATAATGCATAATGCCAGTGATTAAATAAAATACTACACATTTTGCGATAAATGAAAACTTTAATATAAGAAATTACACCAACTTCCGAGACAACCGGAAGTCTAGAGATGTTCACGCATTTTGTTATCAACAATGGACTGAATAGGATAAGTGGGCCTTAAATAATGGACTGCCACTAGAATCTTACCTAACCAATGATGCACTAGAGGAGGTTTGACAAATACAATGCTAAAGGTTCAAACCTTACCAAACACCCAAAATATTTAAAATTTTTTTGCAATTCAAAATTTAGTTAGATTGAAAAAAATATTTATTAATTCAATTATTGAATTAAATCAATTTAAATTTTGCTAAAATTAAAGTAATGAAATAGAGCGCGCTATGAATGCATCAAGTATTTTGGGTTGACTCTTTAAAAAAATAGATTGTTAACTGAAATGTATTTTCATAATCAATTTTTTATTAAATTGACCAATGTGAATAATTGATTGATTAAATTTTTAATTGACTTAACCTACAAATAAAATATTAATTCGATAAATCAAAGAAAGTTTATAATTTTCCCTTCAAGAGAATTGTCTTTTTGATTCTATTTTTATGATCTATTCTCACACCGCGATTCAACATTAGGCTTGAGATCATGAAGAAATATTGAACATTTCAGCTTTATTCCTTTACCAAAGTTAGTCTTTACTTTTTTGGTGTCAAAGAAAAATCCTAGAATTTTAGACACATCAATAACCTTGGTTATTGATCCAGAATTCTTGAGAATTTGGTAACCCAAAATGCGCTAATAATCGCGCCTCATTAAGGAGAATCGCTATGAACCCCATATTCTATGTTCCAAAGTATTTTGAACCATCTAACAATTTCAACTATTCACCCAATGCTAATAATTCGCATGATACGATATAATTGGTCACTCTTCTTTACCTCACACTGCAAATATCAATAACTTACTTCCGTAAAACAATTCGGATTTCATTCTGAGAATGGGTTGATCCAAATCAAATCTAATTGTAAAATATTTCAAAATATGACATTTAAATTAAAGCGTAATTTAAAATGAATTCATATCGTTTCTCTTGACCAAGATTTTTACACATCGACTTGGCATATTATGAAATGAAGTATCAATAATTCTAGGAATATAGGCAAGACTATAAAGGTGTACGGAAAGTTTGTATGAATGCAAATTTGATTACCTAAATCTGCATGTTTATTGGTAAACAATAACAACAACATTGGTTGCTTAGACTGTATTGCCTTCATAATCTTCATTGTAGGCAAATATGCATTACAAATCGAGAGGAAGGACAATAGTAACAAATCCAATTATGTGTATTAAATATTATTGATGCTGCTGGGCGAGCCTGGCAAATTGTATGAGGGAATTTTCATTTGCAATCACAGTGTATAATTTCAATCCAAGGGATTATATATTGTAAAATATTAATAATAACAACTAGTGAATGGTAGTAATGAAAATCTCAAAGCATGATAAAATCATGGTAATAGTAAATTCTTACCTTTTTTTAAAGTACGTGGGTATAAAGTTCAATGACCGTACTCATAAGTTCAATATGAACTAAAGCAAAAGACAATTTTCGTACGATTCCCAAAAATAGTAAGAATGAACTACTGTACTGTACTGTATGGTTAAAATGGTCATGATTTGGCGTCAATGATTTTTTCTTTACTTTTAGTTTATTTTTTCATGGGAGAGTATCATTTCGTGAGATTTAGTTAAAAAGTACACCAAGGCATTCGATTTTCCTGATTTTAACAATGCTTTGTGGAAATCTCAAAATGTGGAGTAATATTTAGTTCGCACGAGTTAGTTCATTCTTCCTTACTTTTTTTCGGTGTATGTATGTCTGGTCCAAACCTTAAAATCGAAAATGTTTAAACCTAAATATTATTGTATTTATTATTCATATGTATAAGGAGAGAAAAATAAGATCGATATGAATGAATCTTTGGATAAAATAAAAATAAATCTAAACGCGTGACGGCAAAGTCAACATTGACTGACAAAGAAAATTATTATAAAAATATTGCATATAATAAGGATTTTTTCAGAAAAGAAATAAAGTAGTTTGTATTTATTAATGTGGTCGATGTATTATTATAAAAAGAAATAAAGATAAAAACGATACCTTCTATTTTAAGGGTTCAGCCTGGTTAAAATAAGACAGATAATGTCAGTTCTCCCCGAATTTCAACGTCAACAAACGATGCACCCCGGAAGTATTCATTGATTTTGAGAACAAAATAATTTAATTAAATCGATAATTAAAAAAAGATAGATAACTCGAGTACCCATATCATGACGATAAAGATAAGTATAATTCAGTAACTTTATTTCAGAACACGTGCGGTATGTCTGATTTCAAGGGAGGAAGGCCAATTCTTCAAGAGACTGTACAAATTCTTCTTGTTCTTCAAGTCATCTATTTATTTTGGTATATTGGATTTAATATTAGGGATATGTAATAAACAGTACAAACAATTTATTGTTTGAACAAATTCTCTAAATAGATATGCTTTAAAGCAGAATTCTTCTTATACCAATAAGGACTGGGTGAAGGATAGACGGCCGATCCTTCTATTGTTCAGCATAAAGTTTGTTATAGGGATGTTTTTTTTTTCGTTATACTAAATTCATTGAAACAAATTTAATCGAATTTGAATCAAAATCATTAATTTTAGATGAAGCCTTTCTTATGGTTAAGAATGGTAATTTTTATGTAAGTGTAATAAAGCGTCTCAAATTTGGTAAGTGTACGCTCTAACCATAAATTCGATATATACAATGGGGAGCAAAACCGAGTGCATGTTCAACTTTTTGGCAATCTTGTCCCAAAGAACTCCCTCACACAAACCGTAAAATATAGAGGGAAACTTCATGGAATGAAGATTGTGACAGCACTTGGCCGTTGGTTAGTGATAAGGAGTCATGAAAAAGGAGACCACCTCGATATTGTGTTTTGTTGAGGTTGGCGTCTAGCTTGAGGATAACGGTGTTTTTCCAAAAAACGCTACGCAATCCAAGCATACTTACAAAATAGTAAGGAAATGGTTGTCAGAGCTCAGTTCTAAAATGCTCCAAAAAGGCTTCCACAAAGCCCCGATTTCAATTTCCCATTGAGAATTTATAGTCTCTGGTTAAAAGGTGCTTGAGATCACCCAGAGAAGGAATATGATAATCTCAAACATTTTCAAGGGCACCATGTTACTTTTTCACAGCGACCATGTAGCATTTTTGTCGGAAAAATATTCTTTTCACGTCAAAAATAACATGGTTTCCGAAATAAGATACATAATTTCCGAGAAAAGAACATGACTTCGACAAACATGCTACTCAATAAGCATACTGCTAAGTGGTCAACATGCACTCGGTTTTGCTCCGCACTGTATATCGAACGTCATTCGTATACATATATGTAAAATATTAAAAAATCATTAGGATCTGCTCACTGTTCATTATGAACGGGGTACGTTGTAAACGTGTTTGACCATATCTATTCTGCTCATAGTTGAAAAATTATTCTTCATCAAATTTAAGCTTCAAATCCAAAATAATCCATCTGAGTTCATTATGATTGATTAGATGTTTATTAGCAAGACGTATCCATCAGATGTATCTTATAAATATTAATGTTTTCCCTCACTTCGCATGAACTAAAATTAAAAGCTGTTGTTGTTTACAATCATTATTATTTCTATTGCACTTTCTTATCAATTGCTTTCGCTTTCATTTTCAATTACCTACCCCACACAAATGCATGTCGTTCACAGCCCACCTCGCTTCTAAATCAACTTTGTTATGTCTACCCTACCTACCCCCCACCGCCTCTAATATAAAAATATTTATTGTATATTTATACGAGTATTTATAAAATCAAATAGCAACACATGAGAGGAACAATTTGCCTGATTGTGGCTGGTAACAGTTCTTATCTTGAAAATAGCAATATGTAAGAGAATAATGTAGGTGTTCTCAGTAATGGCGAAAGGGAGAGAAAGAGAACTGATTTCAATTACAAATGAATGAGCATTCTAAGTAATCTCTCAAAATAGAAATCTATTCTTTAAGAATTTGTTATCTCGATATGATAACCATAATAGAGGCTTACAGCAAAATTATAAAAAAGGAATTCTCTTTATATACAGTTTAGCGATTTTTTGTTAGTACCAACTAATTACCAAAAAAAGATAATTCTAAATATAATTTCCGTCCAGGGGAAATCTTATATGTCCCTATTATACATTAAAATTAACGGCACACAAGTGGACAAAATTTAGGCGACCATGGGTGTCAACTTCTAGGAGGTTTCACTGTAACTTAAGACACCAAAATTTTGCCAATATAAGAACAAATTTCTTTAAAGTAATTTGAGGTAATTTGTCTTTCCTTATGTTAAGAAAAAACTTTATGGGCTAAATGGAAAAAAAATATTATAAATTAACAGGGATATTGAAAGTATGGATTTAAGTATGGATTTTTGGGAAATTACAAAAACTTTTTAAAATTGAAGAGCCTGTTACAATTTCAATATTTTAAAGTGACATTTTTTCGTTCGCGAATAGATTTTTTAAATGAGATTTTATTTGTATAGAGATTTTATGTAAAGCTACTCTCAAAAAAGTTTACTTGGATCCAAAGATTTTGACCTTCCCTTAAGGATTTTGATAATAATTCCAATGATGCGGCTTCTTTAAAATATAAACTTGACGTATTTCTTTCAATTTTGCATTTAAAAAAACCTGAACACCCCTCATTTTGAAGGTGTGTGTGTGTGTGTAGAATGTTGCTCCTATTTTGATTTTGGAATTCACTCTTCAGTTGTCAAAATGCCGTCCAAGCAAGAAGAGCAGCGGTATCAAAAAGTTTGCTCGCGCATCGCGAAAATCCGAACTACTCGCACGCAAAGCTGGCAAAATCGCTAAAGAGTTGCGAAATCAACGTTACAAATGTAATTAAAGTGTTTGGAACGTTTGTCGACAGCCAGGAAGTCTGGATTCGGGGGAGAATCGAAAGCGGGAAGCCGCTGAGACGACAAAGAGAGTTGCCGGTAGTTCAAGCGCAAAACCCATAACTCTCTCTCGCGATATGCCGCAAAGTAAGCCTGGGTGTATGCATCTACAACGCGTGCATCGAGCCAAAAACTAGCCGACTGAACTCGACTTAACACAGAAGGTAGGGACTCAAATCGCGATGAATAAACAAAATACGAATGGCCAAAGCGCGAATCCCGGAGAGCCTGTACAACGACGATGCTGAAGTGGAAGTAATTACAAAAGATAATTACGTTTAACATTTCCCGAGAAAGCTATAAAACTATGCACATTGTATTTGTTCTGACCGACATCAACAT
>PGFW01025887.1:11641-26106 GCA_003123925.1 Haematobia irritans
ACCCAGCGAAAGAAAACAGTATTAGTAAAATTCCATGCCTTATTCTAGTTAATGAACTATTCCTAACTGCTTCAGTTTAGGATTTTTTACTGAAAAGAAGTACATTTCATTATTTCACACAAAAATTAACTTAATGGAAATTAAATGGCTAAACTAAATTGATGATTTTTTTCCTTTGGTTGGGAAGGCACTTTTTTCTGGGTGTAAAAAGAATTAAAAAATTAAAATGGTCACCATCTAAAATGTTATGGTATTGGTCAAAACTGTTTTTCTCCCAGTTAAAATAATCTAAAATGTTATGATCTACGAGAAAATAGTTTTGTCCCTATTAAGAGAACGTGTTTTGAATACTGAATATTGTTGTATTGAACTAAAACACACCAAATTTCTCTAATTACAAATGTCAGGAAAATAATCGTTATCGGCCGAGTTTTGCTTTTTGACCGAACATCGGCTTGGTCCAAAAAACCCGCTACGTTCGAGCTCTAGAACATGGTCACAATCAAAAGTGTTATGAACTTTATGAAAGCCCTTTTTCGACGGCGAAAAAAGAACGCAATTTGAGAAAAGAAAACACAAAAGTAATTATTTTTTAAAATTAATTCCTTGTTTAATTGTAATTAGTATGTCGTGCAAGCAGACATCATATATACTCTATTTTGGATAAATTTCATCAATAAAAGTGGATGCTATGTTCGGTTTTCGTGTTGAAATCATTTTATTTTCGCGATTCCTTTTTTCTGAAATAATCAAAATTTTGAATGAAAACAAACATACGAGGGAAGTTCTGAAACTTCTTAGCCTAGCATAAAAAGCACGGTATAAACAGAAAAAAGTTAAGTGTTTTGGAAACTTCCATCTCTGTTATGAACACATGTTAAATTTTGTTTCGATCTGCCACCCCTTCATATAGAAACAGGTGTTCAAAAAGACGCATCCGCAATTTTTTTACAATGGAAAAATTAGAAATGCGTGCTGTCATTAAATATTTACATAAAAAAGGTTTATCGGGACAAGAAATTCATAGTGATATGGTGAAAGTGTGTTAGGTGAAAGTGCTCCTTCATATGCAACAGTAAAAAATTTGGTTGCTGAATTTAAACTTGGCCGTACAAGCATTGAAGACGAACCACGTAGTGGACGTCCAAAAACAGCAACAACGACAGAAATTGTAGCCAATGTGCATGATATGGTATTAAATGATCGACGAATAAAAGTGCGTGAAATTGCTAATATCATGGGCATCTCAAATGATCGAGTCCATTTAATTTTACATGAAGAACTACAGATGAAAAAGCTTTCTGCAAGATGGTGCCGCATTTGTTAAAAGTCGATCAAAAACGCATAAGAATGAACATTTCTCAAGCTTGTTTGGATCGTTTTAAGCGAAATAAAATGGATGGTCGTTTCATAACTGTTGATGAGACATGGATCCACCACTATACTCCAGAGATAAAATAACAGTCCAAACAATGGACTGAAACTGGAGGAAGTGCCCCAAAGAAGGCAAAAACAATTCAATCGGCTGATAAGGTTATGGCAACGGTTTTTTGGGACTTCAAAGGTATTTTATTGATTGACTATCTGCAAAAGGGTTAAAACAATAAATACAGAGTACTATTGCAACCTTTTGGATCAAATTCGAGAAAAACGTCATGGCTTACAACACAAAAAAATAATTTTTCATCAAGACAACGCACCAGCGCACAAGAGTGTTTTAACAATTGCTAAAATCAACGATTCTCCTGATTTAGCTCCCAGTGACTTTTACTTGTTCCCAAATCTAAAAAAATTCCTTGCTGGCAACGTTTTACCTCAAATGAAGATGCAATTACAGTTGTAAACCACTATTTTGAAGACCTTGAGGAAAACTATTTGAATCAAGGGATAGAATTGCTAGAAAAGCTTTGGACTAAGTGTATTGTAGTTTCAGGAGATTATATTGAAAAATAAAAATATTTTTGAAAAACTAAGTATTCTCTTTTATTGATAGGTTAAGAAGTTTCCGAATCGCCCTCGTATTCCTGTAAAGACTTACCGAAACCTAGAGGAACAAGAAACTGCGCATCAATTGAGTTAATTCATAAGCTAAAATCGAACATACCCAGCAAAAACTGGGTAAGCAGTAGTTAATCATCCAGTAATAACGGTAATCAAAAACTTACTACTTGCAGTATTAATTAGGATTTAAAAATAATAACTTACATGTGTAGACCAAAAGTGACTCATTTTATTAATACCAGGAATTAAAATAATATCTTGAGGTCCGGGTTCGAATCCTGCTGAGTCCATCCAGTTTTAAAATGATATTCTTTGTGTGTTTTTATTTTTATTGTCAAAATTTTTAATAAAAACAAACATATTCCTGTAAAGTCTTACCGAAACCTAGAGGAACAAGAAACTGCGCATCAATTGAGTTAATTCATTAGCTAAAAGCGAACATACCCAGCAAAACTGGGTAAGCAGTAGTAAATCATCCAGTAATAACGGTAATCAAAAACTTACTACTTGCAGTATTAACTGGGATTTAAGAATAATAATTCATTTATTAAAATAATACCTTGAGGTCCGAGTTCGAATCCTGCTGATGCCACCCATTTTTAAAATGATATAATTTGTGTTTTTTGTTAAATATTTTGGAATCCGCCAGGAATATGTTTTTAAATTAGTTTTTTTTTTTGATAATTCTCAAAATTCTTTTCACGACAAACAAGTTGAAATTTTAAACGACGACGAAAATATACATGGTCTAGATATATCTATAAGTAACCGATAAAAATACTTTTTTTCGTTGCTAACACTGAAAAAAATAAATGGTTGCGAAAAACAGGTAAGTGTGTAAAATGTACCGTATTTTTACCGGCGAATCGCCCAACGGACATATCGCCCAAAATGATTTTTAGGCGGTATGAACTGCCTTAGGGCCAGGGATTCGGAGCAGTCCGTTTTTTTCGCTACGCCCTGCTCCGGAAAAAAATCGCTCCGCTACCGCTCCTTCTTTAATTAAAATTACTTATTTATTTATAATCATAAAAAATTATGAAAATCAACTGAAACTGTAGGTGCTAACAACATATGTTTTCGATCTGTTAGAGAAAATTATAGTATATGTTGAAGCCATGTTCAACAGCCGCAAAAGTCCCCATGACTCATTTTATGTTTAATTTTGAATTCCTTTTGTTTTGTTTCTTTTACTGAATTTTTAGTACAAAATTTCTCTTATAATTTAATTTTGATCTCATTTAACTTATGTATTTATCTATGTTCATATATGCTATGAGCATTATTTATTCCAAGTGAATTCCAAAGAATTCTGAACGCGTTTCATTTCTTTGGGAAACACACTCTTTATCAGAAATCTGAAGAGCAGATTTCTTCATGGTCCTTCACACAATCTTAGCAGAGTTTAAGATAGGGTTGAATCAGTGGACGCAGTCAAGTTGGTGCAAAGGAAACAATATAAGGAGAGAGTAGAAGAAAACATCCACCAAGACGAGAGATAGAATGCATAATTGTTCATCAAGAATACAAGGAGAAGAAGAATTGTACACCAGGTATGGAAGAATAAGGATTGTTCAGGTACGTACAATGAAAACTTGTGTTCAAACAATTTGATCAATTGGGTAAAAGAAATTTAATAAAAACTCATCAGGCATTGAGTAATATTAGAATCCACCAAAAATTCAAATAAACCAACCTCAACATATAAAACGTGTTAAAATTGAAATAATAATTCAAAAATATTAAATTGCTTAAAGGAAATCATATTGAAAATACTGCAATCAAAAGTACCACTTGCTTAACCACCATTGTCTGTTTTCCATCACTAGATCTGATTTCCCATCACTGACAATATGCAGGAGAAATGACAGTCAAATCATAGTAATTGAGAGTGGTCATGGACAGACACATAATTAAATAAGTTGAAATAAATTTGGTAAAAAGTGCTACAAAATAATTGTTTAATTAAAAACAGACATTGAAAAATAGCAAAATAAATTGTTGTTTGTTTCTCTGATAACAAATTCGAAAAAATAAAAAACATAAAAACGAAAATAAAAAGTGCAAAAGAAAGGAAAATCATTTCTTAGCCAGTAAAGGAGTCTGCTGACGAAATAAAACAAATGTAGTCAACGAAATTAAAGAAAAAGTGGTTGATTTTTAAAATATTCGTTTCTAATTCTTTAATTGAGTTTTTTTGGCAAAAAATCATGAGTAAATTTCAAACAAGTAAGCAGCAAACAACCAAATTCCAGCATTCAAGTACCCGTTGCCATTACAAAAACAACAAACACAAAATCAAAAGCGAATAGAAGAAGGTGTGTGTATATAAGTGTGGTGCGAGAAACACAATTCGTAACGGGGGAATAAAATGTATTCAAGAATATGTGAAGCAGTTTATTTATAATTTAAACGAATATTTGATAAAAAAGTGTTAATATAATTATACAAAAAAGAAAAAAATTCGCGGTCGTGTAATAAAGGTGAAATTAGATTAACGGAAAAAATCTCACTGTGAGAATAAAATAAAAACAGTAAACAACGACCATGCATTAAGCCAAATTTCTATAAAGCAAAAAGGGCGCAAATCAGTGAACGCTAAGGTATCGACAAAAATTTACTCATAGAAAAAAATATTTTTGTGAATGAAATTTATTAAATTGGAAAATAATTGATGATATTTCAAAGAACACACAAAAAGTAGTGCGACAAATAAATTATCCCGACGTCAAATATGATATTACCAAAATATTTATAAACATTTGATAAATATTAATGTAATATATAAAAATTACAATTTCGATTTGACTTTCCATTTTTTTTCAAGGCTGAAAAAAAATGGTATTTTTTTTAATATTTCAGATATTTCTCTTTGCAAAAAGAATTTACTTTTTCGTAACGGTAAACGGAAAACAATCCAAAAAGAGGAAACATTAAAAATTTCTTCACGAAATATATCTAGAAATAAAAGAAGTAAGAATTGAATAATCGATGTGAAAAAAAAAAACGTAAACATAATAAAATGAATTAAAGCGATTAAAGCGATTAAGGAATCCGAAACTTCGGTGAATTGCCAGTATACAAATGAAAATTATTAGAAAATAATTACAACACACGAAGGACTAAAATAATTTAAATTTCTCGTGAGGAGTAAATAAAATTTGTAAATTTCGTGATCAGTGCATGTTGATCGCGGAGATCGGTTAAAAATATTTTTTTTTTCACATAGCTAAATCAACGAAAATCAAAGACGAAAATCATTTTTTTATAAAAGCGAATCAATGACAAGAAAAGAAGCAAAAAATGTCAGCTCTGGAATTTCTGAATGTCATTTAATTATTCAAGATAGAATACGAAATTATCATCATATAAGAGTGTAGCTACATTGG
The DNA here is from genome assembly GCA_003123925.1 of Haematobia irritans. NCBI lineage: Eukaryota > Metazoa > Arthropoda > Insecta > Diptera > Muscidae > Haematobia > Haematobia irritans. The sequence continues at coordinate 17,032 of PGFW01025887.1, forward strand.
AAATGAAACATGCAGAACTTGAAAGAAGATGGAACAACTTGTTAAATTTTGGAAAAGGTTATGGCTGTGGCTGGTGAAAATAGTGATGATGAGGAGGACACTAAATCGTTTGAACGAGCGACTTCTAAATTATCAAGAATGTAAAGTTTTATTGACGCTGTTCAAGTAAAAAATATCAGCCGAGAAATCTTGAAAGCACTCGAAATAGATACCTGCACGGTTCACCATGGTGTTCCAGTTTGAAGCTTCCACCCTGTGACACTCAACCCTTTGAAGGCGTTAAATAAATCACTTCAAATCAAAATGTACCAGTGAAAGAACTTGCGCAAAGTGTCAACAAAAACACCATACTATGCTTCACCAAGAAAAAATCATAAATATTTCGTCAAATCGGTTAATAAATGAAACAATAATAGTGAAAATGTTATAAGAGACAGTCAACCTTCAACTTCCTGGACAGCAAGTAGCTGCAGGATTTTCTATACAAATTATATAGGCAAAAATCGGAACTACCAATTAATAAGGAATTGTGCACTCTGGAGAGACATTTTAGTAAAGAGCACTGAGAATTCAACAAAAAACTTGGTTTACCAACACATCGTCCCAAATACGAAAATATCTGGATTGTGGTGGAGCCATCGGTTGGAAATTCACAGCAATCATGTCATATAAATATCAAATCACGGAACACAAATTTCTCCATGAACATCGATGTAATTATTGTGCCAAAATTAACTCTTTTTTGCCAGCTAATCGCGTAAATATTAACAAATCAAACAGTATTTCGGATTTGGATCTAGCTGTTCCATATTTTTATAGGACGCCTCAATTGATATCATAATTGGAAGTGACTATTTGCCTCAAATTAAACATGGAAGGAGTTCGTTTGACATTGCCAAAGGATTGAAGCAAGACGACGACAAGCGTCAGTACATCTAGAAACCTGTTTAGACGCTTTCAACGGATGGCTTCCTGGCAGCATTTTTCTAAATTTGTTGGACGAAAGAGGACAACAACGTTGAGAGTGGTTGAAGTTTACAATAGAAATTGGAAGATATCGTTCGTTCAATCGTTAATATTCCTTTTTACCAAACACTGACACACCATAATTTCCAAAATTTAGTCCGACAAAGAAATACTCAATAACCCAATGATCATTTAATGAACTCAAGTTTCTGCATTGTATGTATTTGTTCTTTTCTTCTTTTTTTCACAGATCCAATATGTTTCTAATCCCAGTGAAACCAAGATGCTTCATGTGCAATATTGTGTAAAGTTCCGTAATTTTATCAAACGATGCCAGACGTGCCTCCTTGGTGGCCAGATGGACTGTTTCAATTGCTTTTGGTTTCGGACATACCCTTCTATATGTTCTTCTGTTCTAATCGTTGTGAAATATGCTAAGCAAAACATCACACAAAATGATACATCGAGAAGAAAATGAGAGGATTCAAGCACTGAAAATGTGCCTTTCCGTTGGGGAAACAACAACAAATATTCAAAATGAAAAAAATCATACGACCAATTGTCCATTCTCGTGTACGTATGACAACTTTTGAAAAATGCAAGACCATATGCTTGGATTCCACAAGACCAATATGATTGGATTCCACCCTTCATTCAATGTGAATTGGTTTGTCAAGGAAAATCACATACGGTAACTCTACTATTGTATCACCAAGTTCCAAATCATGCCTATTGAAAGGAAATGTGAAATCTGCCTTTGAACTGGGTCCTTTACGTTTTGAGGTGGCATAATGTCCATGTGAGATTTCAACACCACAAGTACTATTACTGAACTACAAATTTCCCTGGTTGACAAATTTCGCTTATGCTGAGGGTCGCAAACTTGCTCACCCTGAACCCCATAATTTTAAAATTGACGGAGTCATCGGTGGAGACCTTGCAGACAAAATTACTCTGGGTCCCTTCAGTAAACTTGAAAAGAATCCAAACATCCTACTACAAGAAACGATATTTGGATTGGTTTTCAGTGGATTTTACGATCGGAGCAACATCCCGTTCCTGAAGTCACTTTGCCTCATTTCATTTAACTTATTTATTTATCTATGTACATAAATGCTAGGAGCATTCTTTATTTTAAGCGCCATTACAATTTTTAGAACTCAATAAAGCAAGAAGCTTTGTCCGTGAATTCCAAAGAACTCTGAACGATTTATCAGAAATCTGAAGAGCAAATTTCTTCAGTACATATACTAAAAAAATATTGTTGAGGCCAAAGACTTTATGCCCTTAAAATGCGTATGCGAATTTTGCTTAGCATAAAAGACGCATTTCTCTCATATAACGTTTTTTCTTGTTCAAAAGACAATAAACTTTTCAATGAAGTCGTTTTGTCCTTATAGTTAAGTGTTTCAACTTAAAATTGGGCATCCTAACAGGAAAGAAATTTTCTTTTTACTAAGGTCAACTTGACGTTAATACTTCTTTAAATTTGTTGACTTTTTGAATCTTGGCTATAAAGCTAAAAAGTGTTTAAAAATAGGACACGTATTTCAATACTTTATCGACGATTTTTGTTTGAAACAAGCATAATTTCTGTTTGAAGTCGGGACTAAATTTGAACATTTTCGTGTTCGTTGCTACGTTTTTAAAGTACCTTAATAGCATATGAAGAAAAAACAGAAAAAACGAATAAATTATATGTTGTTCCCTACAATCCTCCTACACGGACGAAAAAGACTGTTTTTCATATGTACGCCAATTGATCAAATTGTTTGAACACAAGTTTTCATTGTACGTACCTGAACAATCCTTATTCTTCCATACCTGGTGTACAATTCTTCTTCTCCTTGTATTCTTGATGAACAATTATGCATTCTACTCTCTCGTCTTGGTGGATGTTTTCTTCTACTCTCTCCTATATTGTTTCCTTTGCACCAACTTGACTGCGTCCACTGATTCAACCCTATTTAAACTCTGCTAAGATTGTGTGAAGGACCATGAAGAAATCTGCTCTTCAGATTTCTGATAAAGAGTGTGTTTCCAAAGAAATGAAACGCGTTCAGAATTCTTTGGAATTCACTTGGAATAAATAATGCTCATAGCATATATGAACATAGATAAATACATAAGTTAAATGAGATCAAAATTAAATTATAAGAGAAATTTTGTACTAAAAATTCAGTAAAAGAAACAAAACAAAAGGAATTCAAAATTAAACATAAAATGAGTCATGGGGACTTTTGCGGCTGTTGAACATGGCTTCAACATATACTATAATTTTCTCTAACAGATCGAAAACATATGTGTTAGCACCTACAGTTTCAGTTGATTTTCATAATTTTTTATGATTATAAAATAATAAGTAATTTTAATTAAAGAAGGAGCGGTAGCGGAGCGATTTTTTTCCGGAGCAGGGCGTAGCGAAAAAACGGACTGCTCCGAATCCCTGGCCCTAAGGCAGTTCATACCGCCTAAAAATCATTTTGGGCGATATGTCGTTGGGCGATTCGCCGGTAAAAATACGGTACATTTTCACACTTACCTGTTTTTCGCAACCATTTATTTTTTTCAGTGTTAGCAACGAAAAAAAGTATTTTTATCGGTTACTTATAGATATATCTAGACATGTATATTTTCGTCGTGTTTAAAATTTCAACTTGTTTGTCGTGAAAAGAATTTTGAGAATTATCAAAAAAAAAACTAATTTAAAAACATATTCCTGGGGATTCCAAAATATTAACAAAAAACACAAATTATATCATTTAAAAATGGTGGGCATCAGCAGGATTCGAACTCGGACCTCAAGGTATTATTTTAATAAATGAATTATTATTCTTAAATCCCAGTTAATACTGCAAGTAGTAAGTTTTTGATTACCGTTATTACTGGATGATTTACTACTGCTTACCCAGTTTTGCTGGGTATGTTCGCTTTTAGCTAATGAATTAACTCAATTGATGCGCAGTTTCTTGTTCCTCTAGGTTTCGGTAAGACTTTACAGGAATATGTTTGTTTTTATTAAAATTTTGACCAAATAAAAAATAAAAACACCACAAAGAATATCATTTTAAAACTGGATGGACTCAGCAGGATTCGAACGCGGACCTCAAAGATATTATTTTAATCTCCTGGTATTAATAAAATGAGTCACTTTTTGGTCTAACACATGTAAGTTATTATTTTTAAAATCCTAAATTAATACTGCAAGTAAGTAAGTTTTTATTACCCGTTATTATCTGATGATTAACCTACTGCTTACCCCAAGTTATTTGCTGGGTATGTTCGATTTTAAGCTTATGAATTAACTCAATTGAAATGCGCAGTTTTTCTTGTTCCTCCTAGGTTCGTAAGTCTTTACAGGAATAGAGGGCGATTTCGGAAACTTCTAAGCCTATCAAATAAAAGAGAATACTTAGTTTTTCAAAAATATTTTTATTTTTTCAATATGAATCTCCTGAAACTACAAAATACACTTAAGTCAAAGCTTTTCTAGCAATTCTATCCCTTGATTCAATAGTTTTCCTCGAAGGTCTTCAAAAATAGTGGTTTACAACTGTAATATGCATCTTTCATTTGAGGTAAAACGTTGCCAAGCAAGGAATTTTTTTAGATTGGGAACAAGTAAAAGTCAACTGGGAGGCTTAAAATGAGGACGAATCGTTGATTTTAGCAATTGTTAAAACACTCTTGTGCGCTGGTGCGTTGTCTTATGAAAAAATTAATTTTTTTTGTGGATTGTAAGCTCATGACGTTTCTCTCGAATTTGAATCGCAAAAGTTGCAATAGTACTCTGTATTTATTGTTTTAACCCTTTTGCAGAATAGTCCCAATTCAATAAAATACCCTTTGAAGTCCAAAAACCCGTTTGCATAAACCTTATCAGCCGATTGAATGTTTTTTGCCTTCTTTGGGGCACTTCCGTCAGTTTCAGTCCAATTGTTTGGACCTGTTTATTTTATTCTGGATGTATAGTGGTGGATGCCATGTCTCATCAACAGTTATGAACAGACCATCCATTTATTTCGCTTTAAACGATCCAAAACAAGCTTGAGAAATGTTCATATCTTATGCGTTTTTGATCGACTTTTTTAACAAATGCGGCACCATCTTGCAGAAAGCTTTTTCAGTCTGTAGGTTCTTTTCATCGTAAAATTAAATGGACGTCGAATCATTTGAGATGCCATGAATATTAGCAATTTCAACTGCAACTTTTATTTCGTCGATCATTTAATCCATATCATTTGCACATTGGCTACAAATTTCTGTCGTTGTTGCTGTTTTTGGACGTCCACTATACGTGGTTCGTCTTCATGCTTGTACGGCCAGTTTAATTCAGCAACCAAATTTTTTACCTGTTGCATATGAAAGGAGCACTTTCACCTAACCACATTCACCATATCACTATGATTTCTTGTCCCGATATCAACCTTTTTATGTAAATATTTAATGACAAGCAACCATTTCATATTTTTTCCATGTAAAAAATTGGCGGATGGCGTCTTTTTGAACACCTTTTTCTATATGACGGGTGGGCAGATCGAAACAAAATTTAACATGTGTTCATAAACAGAGATGAAGTTTCCAAAACACGTTTAACTTTTTCTGTTTTATACGTGCTTTTTATGCTAGGCTAGAAAAGTTTCAGACTTCCCCTCGTATGTTTGTTTTCATTCAAAATTTGATTATTTCAGAAAAGGAATCGCGCGAAAATAAAATGATTCACAACGAAAAACCGAACATAGCATCCACTTTTATTGATGAAATTTATCCAAAATAAGAAGTATATATGATTGTCTGCTTGCACGACATACTAATTAGCAATTAAAACAAGGAATTAATTTAAAAAATAAATTACTTTTGTGTTTTCTTTTCTCAAAATTGGCGTTCTTTTTTCGCCGTCGAAAAAGGGCTTTCATAAAGTTCATGAACACTTTTGATTGTGACCATGTTCTAGAGGCTCGAACGTATGCGGGTTTTTGGACCCAAGCCGATGTTCGGTCAACAAAGCAAACTCGCCGATAACGAATTATTCTTCCTGACATTTGTAATTAGAGAAATTTGGTGTGTTTCTAGTTCAAATAGCAACAATAAAATTCAGTATTCAAAACACGTTCTCTTAAATAAGGGACAAACTATTTTTCTCGTAGATCAATAACATTTTTAGATTATTTTTAACTCGGAGAAAAACAGTTTGACCAATACCATATAACATTTTGATGGTGACCATTTTTAATTTTTTTAATTCTTTTTAAAGCCCAGAAAAAAAAGTGCCTTCCGCAACCAAAGAAAAAATCATCAAATCTTTAGTTTAGGGCCATTTAATTTCCATTAAGTTAATTTTTGTGTGATAAATATGAAAATGTACTTGTTTTCAGTAAACAAAATCCTAACTGAAAAGCAGTTAGGAAATAGTTCATTTAACAGAATAAGGCATGGAATTGTTACTTAATACGTTTTCTTCGCGGGTAATGTTAGGTTTAGGTTAGGTGGGAGCCCGATGTATAATAGGCTCACTTAGACTATTCAGTCCATTGTGATACCACAGTGGTGAACTTCTCTCTTATCACTGAGTGCTGCCCGATTCCATGTTAAGCTCAATGACAAGGGACCTCCTTTTTATAGCCGAGTCCGAACGGCGTTCCACATTGCAGTGAAACCACTTATAGAGAAGCCTTTGAAACCCTCAGAAATGTCACCTTCATTACTGAGGTGGGATAATCCACCCGCTGAAAAAACTTTTTTGGTGTTCGGTCGTAGCAGGAATCGAACCCACGACCTTGTGTATGCAAGGGGCATGCTAACCATTGCAGCCACGGTGGTGTTCATAGTAAATTCGCGGGTAATTAGAATTACTACCTGAACAAGAAAAATTTTATTCACTGATAACAAAAGCAATTCTAAAAATAAACAAGCGCCGAACTACAGTTTCCTCAATTTAGTAAAAATTTCATATAAAATTATAATTCTGACTTCCTTGTTATTCATAGAAAAGCTTATCATAAACATACGAATACACAACATAGCCAATAGAAAAATATTTTTAGTTCATTCGTACTAAGAAAGTATTCATCCTTTCAAACCTTAAGGAAACACACTTGTTTAGAATATAGGGAAAATTTCCTATATTTCTTTTATCTACCTGTAATCGATAATGTCATGATATGTTTGCGCGGTGGTTGTTGTTTTTTAATTGGATTCGTGTATGCTTAATGGTGTACGGAGTGATTGTTAAAAAATAATGTAAATTAATACGCGAATAAAATATATAAAATGATTTTATTATTTAAATGATTGAGAAAAATTTTTCGTTTTTGCAAAATTAATTAAACATAATTAACAAACAATAAACTATCAATGTTCGTGATGGTGTATAAAGAAAGAATACCAACAGAATAACAACCCCTTCATACATACGTCCTCATTTTTGGAATCTTCATTACTAGGCTAACATCAGTGAATGCTAACCTTTTGTGAAAAAAATTGAGTGTTATGATTTTTTTAATGATTTATATTTGTAGGTAATTTGAAATATGTAAAAGGAGGACAAAATCGTTAGGCAGCAACTATTAATAAGTGAAAGGTAAAAGAAGAAGAAAAATACGTGTTAACAGTTTATAACATTACAGTTGGAGATTGAAATATTGGAAATTTAAACTAATATTTCGAGTGCTGTTTGAATTCTTATAAATAACTCAACAAAAAGTGAATCTCTATTTACTAAAGCCATTTAAACTTTATTTTAGTCTCATGGAATTATTATGTTTAGAGAAAGTTTTCTTTACTCTAAATATTTTTTGTGTACGTTAGTTAAATTAATAAACCCGAGGAAAAAAAATTACTCCCAATGAAGCATAAGATGAACTAAATTCGTGTCTTCCCACAAAATAGAGTTTAAAATTTCTTTAAATTTGTAATTTTACCAAAAAATGCGTCCCCATCATGAACTTCGTATGTCAACTAAAGACAATTCTTTTGCAATTTTGAAGCTCCGAAAAGTTTTTCCTTCAAAACTACAAATTTCTCTTTAAACAAGTGAAAAAACCTTAGTTATGTCTTAATAAATTTTCTTGAATGTGTCGAAAAATCATGTACTGTGATGTTATTGACATCGGCGGTGATGCAACGTTTGTAATACTGTTTAGTTAAAATTTTCTACAAAAATATTCAAAAATTTTCGTAAAATTAACCGAAGACGTTTTCTCTCCTGGTGGGTTCGATTGTTTTTTCAGTGGTATACTTAATATATTAATAAAACATGTATTTATTTGCTTCATGGTTGGAAGAAAATAGCCTATATACATAAAATAGAATCTGTATTTAAAAAGAAGGTAAGCTGTTCTAATTTTGAATTAAAAAGTTTACCACAAATTATGTAAGAATTTGTCCAAATGAAAAAAAGTTCAATAAAATCATATCGGCATATAGCATTCCATGCAGTTAAAATTTGGTTTCATTCTGAAGTATAGTGGTACATAAATATAATGAAAATGTTTAAATTTCTACGAAAATCAATATCGTTCAAAACAAATAAAAATGTCTTTTGGCGCTGATACGAAGATCAACTTCTTCAGCAAATGAGTTCATTTTAACTTAAAGAAGGGGTCAACTTTTTTTCGGGAACTAAAGATACCAAAGTTTCGAATTATTCAAGGAAGTCGCCTTCATCTGGGAATGGAACCCGCAATTTTTGCCAAAGGTAGCTAATGTCGAACAAATCAACTAAATACGTTTTACTTTATTGGCATTGGCATCTGTTAATAATTGAAAATTAACCACGCGGATATTTATCTGTTTTCCTTAATAGCTTTGCCATATATATTCAAAGGAAGATTAAAAATTCAATTAAAAACTTTGCATCGCGGAGTTTAATTTATTAAAAACGGAATCAAGTGAATACCTACTTATTTTGATGCAAGTAAACTTTTTTCGAGTGCATGGAAAGCTCAATTTTCATTAATTTCAATCCAAATAAATAATTAATAATATCCAGTAATAAAAAGTTTGATTGATTAAAAACTATAATGACTTGGGGCTAATCAATCTCCGGAATGGGCTCTATTAAAAATGGCCTGTTTATCACAATGGACTGAATAAGTCTAAGTGAGGGCC
>PGFW01025889.1:21326-34614 GCA_003123925.1 Haematobia irritans
CTTTCTTTTCTTCTGCACTATAATAATATTTTAAATTATGATGATATATAAAAAAATGAGCATATTTTGTTTTTAAATTGTTAAGTACGTTTTTCTTCAATATGGTAAATAAAATATCCCATTGGTCTATAAAAATGCTTATACTACTTTCCATACATTCCTTATTCCAATCATTTTAGTGACTTATAACATCTCCCACCTAATTCGTTTTTTTTCCTTAAACTCTACATTATAATTAACAAGATATCTGTTTCATAGTCTCTTATACTGGGAATGAGTATGTTTTTTTTTAATTCGAGAAAAAAATTGGTATAGCGGTAAAGGAAATTTATGACTGTATATTAATTTCCGTTACATTTTCAATGCATGACCATTACATAAAAAAATACTTTGCCGGATGAAGGAAACCAGAGAATTCATAGCTTGGGGTTTTGGTATGCTCTTGGGTTTATTTAGTTTTCCTCCATATATGTGTATAATATATGTATGTGTAAGTGGAAAACAAAGGGATACCAGGATATGTGGGAAGATGGAATTTCCAATTAAATTAAATACAAAAACGGGAATAATAAATTATTAATCGTAATATATATGTAATATACATGCGAATAGATGAATCGTACCTCCGTGCGGGCGTCTTGCCAGTAGCAAAGATGGGAGCTTATGATTTAGGTCATGGTCTTGCGGAACATTGGAACGATTTTTGGCCACAGAAAATGTGGTGGTTGTTCTCTGCCGAAATTGTGCCGGAGGTAGATACAGAGGGGATAAGATGGGGTTGGGTGGACAGAGACAGTGGGCATAGGAGGGTGGTTGTAGAGATATAGATTGAGCGGGATCGATCCAAGAGAAATGGTGGGGAGTCAACCGGTGGTAGGGGCAGGCGAGAGTGGTTGAGGTTCGAGCGGTGATGCGCCGGCCTTGCAGTCACACAAGGTGCTGGGTTCGATTCCTGCTGGCGACCGAACACCAAAAAGTTTTTCAGCGGTGAATTATCTCACCTCAGTAGATGCTGGTGACATTTTCTGAGGGTTTCAAAGCTTCTCTAAGTGTTCCGCCTGCAAATGTGGAAACGCCGTTCGGACTCGGCTGATCAAAAAGGGGTCCTCTTGTCATTGGAGCTTAACAATGGAATGGAATGGGCAGCACTCAGTGATAAGAGAGAAGTTCACCAATGTGGTATCAGCAAATGGACTGAATAGTCTAAGTGAAGCGGAAAAAGACATTAATAATGAAATAATATTTTGCTCTAGTAGGGTGGGTCATATTCCTTCTCTGGGAGGCATATAAAAACAAACAACCAGAAACACTCCTAATTACAACTAGTACACTACCAGTTAATTTAGACATAATTTTCTTAAGCAGAAATGTGTTCTTTGCTTTAAAGAAGAAAAAAAGGGAGGGACGGATTTGTTTACATAAATATATATTAATTTTTTTTTTTGTTAACAAAGATTACAAAATTTGTTTTATTGAAAGTCTTCCTTAATGTTCCGTATTTTTTTTTTATTTTTATCAAATTTTCATTTTTGTTTTCGATCCACCCTATACCACATGTTCCATATGTATATATACATATGTGTATCATTTCGTATGCATAAACTTTAGAAGCTTTACTCTATAGATATTTGTACATATTCCTACATTTGTAAGTACTTTTGCATTTTGTAGTTTGTATATTCAATATTGATTAACACCAAATGATTGACAGTTAGCCTTTTATTGAATACGGAAATATATTTAAAACTTACAAACTTACAGTTGCTACAGAAGAATGATAAAAACCATTGACTAAGGGGGGGTTGGTTGTATTGTGACAACAAAGCACTAAGGGCGAGGGCGAGGGTGCAAAAACAAAATAGACACATATTCACCCAGGAATATATAGACAATTATTAATGGATTTTCACTTAAAACAAAATTAAGAAAGTGTTAATTTATCTTGGCTTGGAAACCATAAAAACAACAATAATGCAGACAATAATCAAGAACCAGACAACAAGCAGAACACCAACAAATGGATGTACGGTCATTTCAAATTGAGTAGCTGGTAAAGCAAAAAATGCTAGATAACACTAACAATCACAACGAAAAGTTATCAGTAATGAAATTGTAGAAATCAAATTTCATCCTATAGAAATAAAAAAAAAAAAACAAACAAGAGCATAACTAAGAAATCTTTATTAATGTAATTAACAATCAACACTAAACAAGCAAAAGCGAAAATTTAATAAATATTTTTTTTTTTTGCCATTTCACCGTAGTAAATAGCACACCTAAGGAGGGAGACAAAGACAGAGGGGGGTTCGTAGAGTAGAAGAGAAATATAGCAAAGAGTAATATAGAACAAAAAACATTTAAGAGATAGAAGATTTGTTTTGAAAGATTTCTTAAGCAAATCCGAAATAGATAAGAAAAAACCAGATAAATTTTTTGGGTTTCTGAGAACGACACTCCAACCCAGGTCTCATAGAATTCGCCAATTCTCAGATAACTGTTATAAAATGTTTCACTAAAAAGTGTTTTATAATATTATTAAGATTCAAATTTATAGACAAATTATATTTATATGCGCTATTCATTTCATTTTAGATTTAAATTGAAATTATTTTAATTAAAATAATAAATTTAATATCAACATTATTAATCAAAACAAAAAATTATTATTTAAATTAAAATACAAGAAATATCTGATTCAAAAAATGTGAAGTTTAATTTGGTACACCAAAATTAAATAAGATTATGGTAAATTATTAATAAATTATTTTATATTAATTTTAATAATTTTAGATCTATTTGTAATAAGAAATAAATAAAATAACACAATTATTTTTATTTAATTATAATTAATTTATATTTAAATTAACTTTAAATTCCAAACTTCAATTACAGATTACAGATTTTGTTTTGCAGAATAAATTAATCGTAATTATGTTAATAGTTATTATTTGATTAACATTTTGTTATACCCAAAATATTATAGTGGTCAGGGTAATAATAACTTTGATCGTGCAAAATAAATATTGTTTAAAATTAAATATAGAAGATTTTGTCCTAATTTTATCTCTATAGAAAGATTTTAGGCCAAAATTCTATTCCTGTAGAACATTTTGTCAAAATTTATTTCTATAGAAAATTAGCCAAAATTTTATTTTTATAACAAAATTTTGTCAAAAATGTTTATTCTGCAATAGAAAATTTTGCCAAAAATTTTAATCGTTCAATAAAAGATTTGTCCAAAAAATTTTATTTCCTATAGAAAAGAATTTTGTCAAAATTTTATTTTAATTTTGTCAACAATTTGTTTTGTATAAAAAAAAATTTAGTCAAAATTTTATTTCTAATAGAAAATTTTGGTCAAAATTTTTATTTGTAAAAAGATTTTTGTAAAAAATTTTTATTTCTATAGAAAATTTAGCCCAAAAAATTTAATTTCTATAGAAAAGTTTGTCAAAAAATTTTATTTCTAGTAGAAAATTTTGTCAAAATTTTAATTCTAATAGAAAAATTTTGTCAATATTTTATTTCTATTTGAGAATTTGTCAAATTTTTTTTTATACAAAATTAGTCAAAAATTTTATACTCATAGAAAATTTTTGTTAAACGATTTTATCTCTATAGGAAAATTTTGGCCAAAAATTCTTAATTTCTACTTAGAAAATTTTGTCAAAATATTTATTTCTATAGAAAATTTTTTGCAAAAATTTATTTCTTATAGAAAATTTTGTCAAAATTTTTAAATTTCCTATAGAAAATTTTTGTCAAGAATTTATTTTATAGAAATTTGTCAAAATTTTATTCTATAGAAAATTTTGTACAAAATTTTATTATCTATAGAAAATTTTGTCAAAATTTTATTTCTAATAGAAAAAATTTAGCCAATAAATTTTATTTACTAATAAGAAAATGTTTGTGAATTATTTTAGCCTCTTATAGAATAAATTTGGCGCAAAATTTTATTTCTATATGAACATTTTGTCAAAAATATTATTTCCTAATAGAAAATTTAGGCCAAAAAAAATTTATTTCTATGGAAAATTTTTTCAACATGTTTTGGTCTCAAATAGAAAATTTTGCCAAAAGTTTGTATCTCAATAAAAAATGTTATAAAGACTTTTATTTCTATAGAATAATTTTTGTCAAAATTTTTATCTCAATAGAAAATTTTGTCAAATTTTTTATCTCTGATAGAAAAATTTTTTCAATATTTATTTTCTATAGAAAATTTTGCCAAAATTTTATTTCTATAGAAAATCTTTTGGTCAAAAATTTTATTTCTATACGAAAATTATTCTTTTCAAAATTTTATCTCAATAGAAAATGTTTACCAAACATTTTAGTCTCCAATGAAATTTGTCAAGATATTTTATTTTTATAGAAAAGTTGTTCGTTCAAGATTGTTATGTTGCTATAGGAAAGAATTTTGTCATAAATTTTATTTCTATAGAAAATTTTGTCACATTTTATCTCTATAGAAAATTTTGTCAATTTTTAAATCTCTAATAGAAAAATTTTTCAAATTTCTTATTTCGTGAGGTAGAAACTTTTGCTAAAAATTTTTAATTTCTATAGAAAAATTTGTCAAAAATTTTATTCTATAGAAAATATTTTTTGTCAAAATTTTTAATTTCTATAGAAAATTTTGTCAAATAAATTATTTCCTATAGAAATTTTTTTCAAAATTTTCTTATTTCTATAGAAAAATTTTGTCAAAAATTTTTTATATTTTATAGAAAATTTTGTCAAAAATTTTATATCTATAGAAAATTTTGCCAAAATTTTATTTCTAATAGATAAATTTTGTCGAAAATTTTATTTCTATAAGAAGAATTTTGTCAAAATTTTATTTCTTTATAGAAAATTTTTGTCAAAAATTTATTTCTATTAGAAAAATTTTTTCAAAAATTTTATTTCTATAGAAAATTTTTGGTCAAAATTTTTATTTCTATAGAAAATTTTGTCAAAATTTATTTCTATAGAAAATTTTGTCAAAATTTTATTCTCTATTGAGAAAGTTTTGTCAATTTTTTTTGGTATTACAAAATAGTCAAAATTTTATCTCAATAGTATAAATTTTGTTAACATTTTATCTCTATAGAATAAAATTTGCCAAAATTTTTATTTCTAATAGAAATTTTTGTCCAAAAATATTAATTTCTAATAGAAAGAATTTTTTCAAAATATTAAATTTCTTAGAAAATTTGTCAATAGAAAATTTTGTCAATAATTTTATCTAAAATAGAATTTTATTTTCTATACAAATTTTGTAAAAATTTATCTAATAGAAAATTTTTGCCAAAATTTTATCTCAATAAAAACTTTTGTCAAAAATTTTTATTTCTATAGAAAATTTTTAGCCAAAATTTTATTCCTATAGAAAATTTTGTCAAATTTTATTTCTATAAAAAATTTAAAGCCAAAATTTTATTTTTATAAAAAATTTTGTCAAAATTTAATCTCAATAGAAAATTTTGCAAAATTTTATCTCATAAAAGATTTGTCAAAATTTTATTTCTATAGAAAGATATTTGATCAAATTTTTATCTCAGTAGAAATTTTGTCAAATCTTTTATCTCTATAGAAACATTTTTTATCAAATTTTTTATTTCCAATAAGAAAGATTTTTGCCAAAAATTTTATATTTCTATATGAAAATTTTGTCAAAATTTTATTTCTATAGAAAAATTTTTTCAGAAATGTTACTAAATAGAAAATTTTTACCAAACCATTTTATCTCAAATAAAATTTGTCAAAAATTTTATTTTTATAGAAAATTTTGTCAAAAATTTATTTCTATAGAAAATTTTGTGAACATTCTTGATCTCTAATAGAACATTGTTGTCAAAATTTTATTTCTGTAAGAAAGTTAAGCGCAAATTTTAGTTTTTAACGCAAAAATTTGTCAAAAAATTCTTATATCTCAAATAGAAAATTTAAAGTCCAAAATTGTTATCTCAATAGAAAATTTTGTGTAACAATTTTAAATCTCTATAGAAATATTTTTTCGTGCCAAAATAATATATTTCTAAGAAAATTTTGTCAAATTTTATTTCCTATAGAATTTTTTTTATCAAGAATTTATTTCTATAGAAAAATTTTGTCAAAAATTTTACTTTCTATAGAAAAATTTGTCAAATTTTTATATTTCTATAAGAAATTTTGCTCAAAAATTTTATTCCTTTTATATTGAAAATTTTGTCAAAAATTTTATTGTCTATAGAAAAATTTTGTCAAAAAAAAATCTTTAATACAAATAAAATTTTACAAAAATTTTCTGATAGAGAATAAAATGTTTGAACAAATTCCTATAGAAATAAAATGTAGACAAAATTTTCTATAGAAAGAAAATTTTGTCAAAATTTTATTTCTATAAAAAAATTTTGTCAAAAATTTTAATTTCTATAGAAAATTTTGTCATAATTATTATTTCTATAACGGGAATTTTTGTCCAAACATTTTATCTCTTATAGAAATTTTGTAAAATTTTATCTCTATAGAAAATTTTTGTAAATTTTATTTGTATAAAGATTTTTTGTTCAAAAAATTTGATTTCGTAATAGAAATTGTTGTGAAAGCATTTTAAATCTCATATAGAAAATTAAGCCAAACATTTTAATTTCTATAGAAAATTTTTGCCAAAATTATATTTCTAAGAAAATTTTTGTCAAAATTTTTATTTCTATAGATTTTTTTTTTTCAATTTTATGTTCTATAGAAAATTTTGTCAAAATTTTATTTTTCTATAAGAAAATTTTGTCAACATTTTATTTTCTATAGAAAATTGTCATAATTTTATTTCTATAGGAAATTTTGTCAAACATTTATCTCTATTAGAAAATTTTGTAAAATGTTTATCTCCTATAGAAAATTTTTGTAAAATTTTATATTGTATAAAGATTTTTTGTCAAAATTTGATTTCTATAGAAAATTTTGTGAACAATTTATCTGCTTATAGAAAATTTAGGCCAACATTTTATTCTTATATAAAAAATTTTGTCAAAATTTTTATCTCAATAGAAAAATTTTGTCAAAATTTTATGCTCAATAAAAAATTGTTTAGTCGAAAATTTTATTTCTATATGAAATTTTGTCAAAAATTCTATTATATTTTAAAAATTTTGCCAAAAAGTTTATTTCCTATAGAAAATATGTGATCAAAAATTTTATTTCTGTAGAGAAATTTTGCACAATTTTATTTCTATAGAAAATCAAAATGAAGATAAATATAAAATTAAGGGATTTTATGGTATATATGAAGAGCTGGTGCGGCCCAGTGCCCTCTAGAGAGATTATTCAAAAGCAATCCATTCGACTGGAGAAAGGCGCGGATCGAAATAGTGTAGCAATCAAGCGTGTGTAAGATATTAGTATCTGGCGTGTGTTCTTTCCAATGACTTAAAATTTTCCTTCTTGTCCGCATAATAGTGATTTGGACGCATGTGTTTTCAAAAATTTCGACTACAAAACAAAATCAAAGTGAAATATTCCCACTATAGTAATTACTATCTGACATTTAAATGATTTCCCCAGTGGTAAATACACTAATTTTCTTCAAGTAAATACCTAATTAATGGATCTTTAGGTGGGAATTTTGTCCATATAAAATAAAAGCTAATTCTGGGATTAATATGCTAACAGCAAGTTATCTCCTCACGAAGTTTGTAGTCTATGTTCCCCTTCATAAATGAGTGTGACTTTCTAACTGAATACACAAATGTAGGAGTAGTTTCCGTTGACATTCCCTAAATCTGGAGCAGCAACGCAAGTGTCCAGACAAAACTGGAATGTGAGGTGGAAGTGAAAAACAAAAAGTCAAAGCAATTAACATAAATTCGACCACATAAGAAAAATAAAATGGATGAGAAAAAAAATTCAAAGAAATTAATTCACAATACATAAACAACGCTATGATTGTGAGTGTTGCTGTTTTTACCTCGATCCAAACCATATGAAACTTTTTTACGTCCCTCCTTACAGTTAAAACTATTAACATCAAAAACCAGCTCAAAGATCATGATTAGAGCGTTCTGTTTTTGATGCCGGCTCATGATATTCTCTCCATCCATAACAATTGGATTAAAAGCAAATCTGTAAACATGGCAAGCGAGTATGTATCCCTCCAGTTATTCTCCGTTCTGTTTTTTTATCATCATTCATGACTTGCATTGGGGTAGAACAAAAGTAAAATAAAAAAAACAAACGTGAGAGATTTCTTGATTTTTCTTTTAAATTTGGCTTTTTTTTAAAGTGTTTTTTTGTTTTTGGTTTTGTGGCCTAGCTGTTGTTACTCCTTCCTCTCTCAGTCTTGTTGAGCTGGTTTTATTGTGTCAAGGGTTCCGTGGCACAATTTCCTAAACCGTGGGGCAACACAGTTGTGGACGAAAAATAATAAAACGCAAGAAAAACAAAACATAAAATAATTTTTGTGTTTGAGGGCAATTTGCTGCAAGCAAAAATATTTTCTATAGTTTTTTTGGAGAAATTAAATAATTGTGACAAAATTTTAGCATAGTAATTGCATAATGAAACAATATTAAAAAAATAGTGGCTAATAATGAGGGGTATTTGTTTCACATTGGTGGAGAATAAGCAATGGTTGCTTTATTGTCTATTGCAACCAGGGTTGCTCATTTTTGTCCGAATCGGACCAAAATTGATCCAAAAAAAATATCAGTTTTTAAATTGTGGTCCAAGTTGGTTGATTGTGAAGTCCTAATTTTCTTTGTCAAGAGCGGTTAATCTACTATTCAAAATTTTTTATAGAATAAAATGTTGACAAAAATTTTCTGAAATTTTCTATAATAAATAAACAAAACACAAATTTGCTACAGAAAATAGAAATTTTGCACGAAAATTTTTTACTGTAAATAACATAATTTTTTTTGAATTAGATACAAAAAAATTTATATAGAAGAAAAGTTTTGTAAAATTTTTTAGTATAAATATTTGAAAACTTGTCTATGAATAAAATGTTTCAAGAAAATAATTTCAACATTTTCTATCGAATAAAATATTACAAAATTTTCCTATGAGAAAATAAAATTACGTACAAAAATTTCCTAAAAAAGATAAATTTTGATAGCAATTTTCTATAGAATATGAAGTTTTGACAAAAGTTTTCTAATGAACTAAGAATTTTCTGTAAAATAAAAGTTTGACAAGGATTCTCTATCTCTAAAATTAAAATATTGACACATTTTTCTATAGAAAAAATTTATTAAGACAAATATTTTCCTAAAAAAATGGAAATTTTGACAAAATTTTTTCTATAGAAATGAAGTTTTGACAAAATTTTCTATGAACCTAAAATTTTAACAAAGTTTTTTTTTTTACAGATAATCAAAATTTAACAAATATTTTTTTTAACCAGAAAAAAATTTTTGACAAAATTTTCCTACAGATATATAATTATTGTCAACATTTTCTATAGTTATAGATAAATTTTGACTGACATTATTCCATAGAAGTAAGATTGACAAAAATTTTTTAATGAACTAAAAATTTTAACTGAAAAAGTTTCCTAAACAGAAATAACAATTTACAAAAATTTTCTAGCAGAAAATAAAATTTTGATAAAATTTTCCACAGATGAATAAAAATTTTCAGACAAAAATTTTCTATAGAAATAAACAAAAACAAAATTTACTATCAGAAGAAAACAATTTGTCTCAAAATTTTTAACAGAGAAATAAACTAAAAAAAAAAAATTTGTATAGGATTACAAAAAAAAATTTATATAGGAAGAAAATTGTTGTTAAAATTTTTATAGAAGACAATAAAAATTTTGCGAATATGACTTTCTATAGAAATAAAAGTGCAATCTTATGAACTAATTAAACTTTTCTATGAAATAAAATCTAAATTTGCAAAATAATTTCTGACAGTAGAATTTTATAAAATGAATTTGACAAAATTTCCCAAAGAACATAAAATTTTGAGCAAAATGTTTTTTAAAAATAAGATTTTTACAAAGATTTTTACATGAAGACTAAAAATTTTAGCACAAGTTATTTTTACAGATATAAAATTTTACAAAGTTTTTCCAGAGAAAAAACATTTTCAATTTCAAATGAATTTGTAATTCAATGGTAATATAAATTTTGAACCGACATTTTCCAATCGGAAGTAAGTGACAAAAATTTTCTAAATGAATAGAAATTTTAACAAAAAAGTCTGTGGAAAATCCACCAGAAAATATTAAATTTTGATATAAATTTGCGTACAGAAATAATAATTTTGACAAAAATTTTCTAATGGAAATAAAAACAAAATTTACTTACCAGAAAAAAAAAAAGTTTTTTGTCAAAATTTTACAAGGAAATAAACCTAAAAAATTTTTTTTTTTGGATAGATACAAAAAAAAGTTTTTAAGGAAAGAAAATTTTGTAAAATTTTTATATAGAAAATAAAATTTTGCCGATAACTTTCTATAAAAATAAAAGTTTTGACGAAATTCCTCTATCGAATAAAACTATTGACGAAAATTTGTAATATAAAGAAATAAAATTCTGACAAAAATTTTAAAACTGAAATTTTGACAACATTTATAGAATGAGTTTTACACTCTTTAATGAACTTTGACAATTTAGAAAAAAAATTGATTTTAGAAAAATTTTTCAAATTTTAATTGACTTTTCTCAATGAACTAATTTAAAAAGTCTAAAGAATATTTTCAACAAGTTTTTACAGAAAATAAAGATATTTGAACAGAAATTTTCACAGAATAAATTTTGCAATTTTGTATCAGAAATTATAATGTTTAAAACCTTTTTTGATATAGAAATAATTCAAAAATTTACTACAGAAACGTAAAATTTCTAAAACAGTTTTCTACAGAAATAAACTAATTTTTGTTCGTAAACCGAAATTAGACAAAAAAAATTTTAGGAAGCAAAATTTTTCACAAATTATATAAAATTACAAAATTTTCATAAGCTCAACAATTAAAAGTTTGAGCAAACTTCCCCATTATACGAATAAATCATAAAAAATTTTTTTACTTGATAAGAAATCAAGACTCCTGTCAGAAATTTTTCGAAAATAAACTCTGAATTTTATATAAAAATTTGGAAACAAATTTTTCTAAATTTTAATAGAAATGAATGGTTTTCTTAATAAGGGACAACTATCGAATAAAATATGAAAAATTTTCTTAGAAACAAAATGAAATTCTAAAAATGAATTTTACAAATTTTCTATAGAAATGAGTTTTGAAATGGTTCTCTAATAAATTTAACGCGTAAATCAGAAAATACAATTTTGACAAAGTTTGTTTACAGAAATAAAAAATTTTCAACAATATTTTCTACAGATATTAAATTTGTCAAATTGAATTTTCTAATATGTTATAATAAATTGTGGCGACATTTTCCATAGTAAGTAAATGACAAAATTTTTTTAATTGGAACTAAAATTTTAAACGAAAGTTTTTCTAACAGAAATACAACTTTTACAAAATTTCAAAACAGAAAATAAAAATTTGACAAATTTTTATATGAGAAATAAACAAGACAAAATTTACTTACAGAAAAAAAAAATTTGTCATAAATTTTTTTACAGAAAAATAAAACTAAGAAATTTGTTTTGTATAGAATACAAAAAAAAATTATATAGGAAGAAAAATTTTTGTAAAATTTTATATAAGAAATAAAACTTTGGGCGATAACTTTCTATTAGAAATAATAGTTTTTGACAAATTACTCTATCGAAATAAAATATTGACAAAATTATTCTTAAAAATGAAATTTTGACAAAAAAATTTTTCTATAGATAATTAAGTTATTGACAAAACCTTTTCTAATGAACTAAAATTTTAACAAAAGTTTTTTTTACAGAAATAAAATTTGACAAAATTTTCTACAGATATATTTTTTTCAAAATTATTTATAGTTAAAAAATTTTGTCAAAATTTTCTATTAGTTATAAAATAAATTTTCACTCTATTTTCTACAGAAATAAAATTTTCACAAAATTTTCTACAGAAAGAAAATTTTCACAAAATTTTCTACAGAAATAAAATTTTTCAAAATTTTCTATAGAAATAAAATTTTCGCAAAATTGTCTACAGAAATAAAATTTTGACAACATTTTTTTATAGAAACAAAAATTTGACAAAATTTTCTATGGAAGAAAATTTTTGGAAAAATTTTAACTTTAAATTATATTAATTTAAATTGGAAAAATAGTCCGCTGGTACGATTCAATTTTTTATAGAAATAAAAGTTTTACAAAATTTTTTATGGAAGAAAAATTTTGGAAAAATTTTATCTTGTAAATTATATTAATTTAATTGGGAAAAATGGTCTGCTGGTACGAATTTGGTCGAATTTTGGAAAAAAATGTTGGTCCAAAATAAAAATTCATTGCGGCAACGTTGATTGCAACTCTGCTTTTGTGAAAATTATAGTATCTCGGCTGTTGAGGAGCTTAAAATGTTATATAATGTTCCTGCAATCACACCTACTTACGGACAAAAGGCGTTAAAAATGTACATATTTTTGACGAAAGTATAATAACTGATTAACTTTAGAATGCTTGGAAATTGTAATGTCATTGCCATACGCATTGTAATTAATTAGATCATAAATTCTGAAAATTTATTTGTAATAAATTTCTATTTTGCACATTATTTAATTATTGTTTTTGTACTCCTCTGCAATACTCGCAAATATACAATAACATATCTTTGTGTTTTTTTTGTATTTGACTTTGATAATTTTACACTTACTGTTGAAGAGTGGCATTAATAGGTCTATAAATTAAATAATAACAACAGAGATAAAAATTATTTCAAAAAAAGTCAATAAGTTAGCTTTACATAAAATATGATGATGCATAATTTTATTAAGGTTCTCTTGGTTGGTAGTGGTAGTGTTTTTAATACCGATGCCATCACTAAAATGCACATAAATCTCCAAACAATGTTGCAGTCGTTGAGCAATGGAATATCCAATTGGAATATAAATGAATATGCTAATATGATATAAGTTAAATATTAATAAAGTCCAAGAAGAGATACAAAAACAAAACTGCATGTTTGATGGTTTATACGGGGTATCTAAAATTGGCTGAAAAATCGATTTTATTGGGTTAGTATTATAATTCCAAAAAAAAAAACCGTGGCCATACATCAAAACTCTAATTTTTGATTTAGATCACTTTGCAATTATGCCAAGGCTTTTATTGGTATCTCTTCGCCCTCTTGTTTTTGTTGCAATGAGCGTTATAAATCGCATGTAAAAGGAGAAAATAGTTAACAGTCTATTGAGATGTGGGAGAGAGAGAATGA
>PGFW01025900.1:17477-31706 GCA_003123925.1 Haematobia irritans
CGTACTCATCCCATATAATTGCAATGAACCCAGAATCTAATGTAGTCTCCATATGTAGAAACTTTAAATGTAACTTCAGGATGAGTACCATTTGATTCGATCTTCTTGTTTCTTAAATTACAACTGAAATTCTATATATTTTCAAATTTCTTTTAAATTTAGATTTTGCCTGTTTGATACTGGAAAACATAGAACATACAGTGACTCATACGTCTAACCGGACTCTACCAACGTTAGATTTAATTTTATCAAATCTCTGTGAAAATTTAAGATTTATGGGTAAAATGATACACCAAAATAAAGGATTTTTTTTTATTATTCTATATAAAGTAAAAAAGGACGAAACGGCCACTCTCTTAATATATAAATTTAAAAATGTAACAAAAAGATATGAAATTCATGTCCACACATTTACGGTATTATTTAAAAAGCGTATTATTATTAATATTTTGTCGCATATCCTTTAGCAGATAATACAGCTTCTAGTCTCTTTGGGATTGAAGACACACGATTTTTGCAAAATTTGAGGATGCATATTGATGCCATGCTTTCCAAGTACATGACTTGAAGTCCTGGATTATTTGAATGTCTCTTTTAGAAAAAATTTTCGTTCATTCGTACCAAACTGGTGCTGGATAATAGTGAGATTACTGTATACATAATAAAAAATTATCTCTGTTTTTCACATAATATATCATAAATTTTAATTTAAAGTTGCACACGTCCGGTTAGAACGTTGAGTCACTGTATATCACGCTAATCTCGATGAAAAGTCAACTAATCAACTGCCAAGTTTCCCCTGGTAATGATACGACCAATACTTCAGACTGATTCAACCATCTTTTGAGGCGTTCCTATGCATCCACGTCCGCGTCTGTATTCTAAAATCATAAAACTTAAAGCTGTTTTAGGAAATCTGAATCAAATGTTGTTACAATTTTCAAGACCATTATGTACATGGCAATTGTGTATAAGATGTGACAGTACATAGAATATCCTCGTCTTCCTAACAGCCCTAGGATATATAGGAGTGCTCTAGGTAAGGATATGCACAAAATCCCTCTCACAATGAAATCACTATCACACAGCACAACTAATGATTTAATAGCAATAAAGATTTATATTCCAAATGCCACGAGAAGATAATAACCAACCACGACGTCCCCCATCCAGCGCATAAGAAGATCAATTGAAGAATATGATGTGCATAAAGAAATCAAAAATAGAGTAAAACAGAGTTCAAAAGGGAATAACATTAGGGAAAAAATGAAATAAAAAATAATCCAAAATTATATTCCACCTTTCTTACCGGTATACAATGAGATGCTCGTACATAAATACATTCCCATGGATATCACTTCAACGATTATGAATAACAAAACATGATAAAAGCTTACACCACCAAAATAGAACTGCAGCTTCCTTCTCACAGTTCCATTGGCAATATTGGTGAAGTTTAGATTCCACAGTTCACAATCGACGCGGCGCGTTCCTCCACCTACCCACCCCCATTACATTAAACAATGTTGAAAGCGAAAGTAAAACCCATAATTTGGAGGCATGCACGAACGAACCATACGGAAAATGGGCGAATGGAATAAAAACGATTTACTAATGTGTGTTTTGGGAAATCCTTAGAATAATGTATGCCTTATTAAGACATTATGCCGCGATTTCAAAACTTCAAACTCACATGCAAACGCCAAGACTCATGATCTCAATATCCGTTTTTTCGGAGAACAACGAAAACAAAAAGCGACTAAATGAACGGAAAGAGTTCTAAAAGCAACAAAGCGGAACATTTGTTTAATTTTATTTATTTGAATTTATGAAAGAAATTAGACCAAAAAAACACATTCATCCTTACATTTTGTTTGATATTGTTATTGTTGAATGTTTGCTTGATGTACGCAACAGATTCGCTTAGGGATGGAAATAGCAAATTAGGATTGAATCGTTTTTTCTTTGAATGTAAAAACTCCATTAAGCAGGATGATTCGCATCAATGTTTTTAAAGGAAAAAATCTTCTAAAAAATCTTGTTAAAGTATTAAATGTTTTTTATAATGGGTTTAGGCCAGAAGAAGTAATCGGCGGTAATCTGGTCCTTGGGTTTAATAAAAACGTTCCAAAAAATGTCATAAATAGAAACATTTTGTCAAAATTTTATTTCTATAAGGGATTGTGCAAAAATTGTTATTTCTATAGAAAAATTTGTGAAAAATTTATTTCTATAAAAAATTTTGTCAAAAATTTTAATTTCTATAGGATCTTTGGTATAAAAATGTATTTCTATAGAAGAATTTTTGGCGAAAATTTTACTTTCTATTGTTTACGAAGATTTTATTTTATAGAAAAAAAGAATTTGCCACAATTTTATTTTTCTATAGAAAAATATTCGCACAGATTTTTATTTCTGATGGAAACTTTTCTCAAAATTTTATTCTAAAAAAAACATTTTGTCAAAATTTTATTTCTGTAGGAAATTGTGTGAAAACTTTTTTTCTATGAAAAATTTTGACCAAATTTTATTAATATAAGAAAATTTGCCAAAATTTTATTTCTATAGAAAAATTTTTATTTCTATTTGAAAATTTTGTTTCTTATAGAAAATGTTATTTTATAGAAAAATTTGCCCGACAAATTGTGTTATTTCTATGGAAATTTTGTCAAAATTGTAATTTCTATAAAAAACATTTTGTCAGAATTTATTCTGTATGGAAATTATAATAAAAACTTTATTTCTTATAGAAAATATTTTGCCAAAATTTTATTTCTAAGAAAATCTTGCCAAAATTTAAATTTCTCCAAGAAAAATTTTGCCGACAAATTTAATTTCTATGGAAACTTTTCTCAAAATTTTATTTCTATATAAAACCATTTTGTCAAAATTTTATTTCTGTAAGGAAATTGTGTAAAAACTTTTTTCATAGAAAACTTTGCCAAAAATTTATTTCCTATAGAAAATTTGCCAAAATTTTAATTTCTATAAGAAAACTTTGCCAAAATTTGATTTCTATAAGAAAATTTTTGCCAAAAATTTTATGTCTATAGAAACGTTCGTAAAAATCTATTTCTATGGAAAATGTTGCCAAAATTTTATTTTCTTACGGAAAATTTTGTCAAAATTTATATTTCTATAAGAATTTTTGTCAACATTTATTTCTTTAGAAAATTATGTAAAAATTTTATGTTCCACTAAAAAATTTTGCCAAGATGCGTTACATGTATATGAAAGATTTGCCAAAAAAAATTTTTATTCTATAGAAAATTTTCCAAATTTTTGAAATTTTGCCATTAGTCTATAGTTTATTGTAATTTTTAATGGAAAATATTGCTTTATTATTTGCTGACGGAATTTGTCAAAATTTTTAATTTGCTATAAGAATTTGTCAACATAATTATTTCAAATATAGGAAATTAGTATATTATATAAACAAGATGGTATATTAAAAATTTGCAAACATTTATTCTTTATTTCAAATTTATTCCATTGTTTAAAATTTTTCATAACGAAATTTTATATGGAAAATTTTGCAAACATTTTATTTCTAATAGAAAATTTTGTCAAACCTTAAGAGAGTATTTTGCAAAAAAACTATAATTTTTGGTAAAATTCTACCAATTAGACACCCTCGACTTTGGTTGATGGGGGTATATTAACTACCGTTTGTAACACATCGAAATATTGGCTCTAAGACAATAAAGTATATATTCTCTGGGTCGTGGTGAAATTCTGAGTGGTCGAATCTAACCATCTGACCCTCCGTGTTGAAATCCACGCTAACTTACGAACGAAACTATGGGGTACAATATTTAATGGTCTCTAACAACTTAGCAAATTGGTCCAATAATTGTATAACCCCATATAACCGAATCACTTGGCTTGCGCCTCTAAGAGAAGCAAATTTTCACCCGATGCGGAAATTTGATACATGGTGTTGATATTGCGTTAATGACCATGCAAAAATTGGTCGAAATCGGTCCATAATTATATTTAAGCTTACCCCGCATATAACCGATACCTCCGTAGCCCCTTGGAAGAGCAAATTTCCCGATTTCGGTTAAATATTAGGTACGTGAGTGTTAGTATATGGTATTCCAACAACCATGCAGAAATTTGTTCATATCAGTGGCATAGTTATATATAGCCCCCATATAAACTATCGCCTACCCTCCGGTGCCTTTTGAGATAGCACGATCTATTGAAATTTGGTACGTGACATATATGATATAAACACAAAAGTGGTCCATATCAGTCCATAATCATTATATCCTATAAACCAGAGGAGCAAATTTCATCGGTCATTTTGTGCTATATTTGGCCGTTAACACAATGCCTAACTAGGTCCATATCGTCTATACTTATATATACCCTCAGATAAATCGATCCCCAATCACACAAAAATTGGTCCATATCAAGTTCATGAATTGTTATAAAGGGTGATACGGTCAAAAATTTGGTCAGGAATACACGCGTTTCCTCGGTGAAATCGCTTATTTAAAAATCAAATTAAATTTACTTTTTCAAGTTCAATTAGTATAAAATTCAGGAAAAATATTCAGTTAGGCTTTGCTTTATCATTATTGCCGGGCCTCACCACTTGACACTGCCATCAGATTTGTACAGCCACTTGTCCACCTTCTTCGCTGCAGAAAGCCAGTTTGCCTGAACTGCTGCTCGTCCTTAGCCAGTTTTATTTAGTCTCTTTTTATGGTTGCCGAGGTATTTCTCAATTGGCGGAGTTCTGGCGTGTTGGGAGGGTTTGTCCTTGGGAACCACCTGCACGTTGTTGGCGGCGTACCATCCATGGCCTTTTTAGTAATGGCAAGATGCCAATCCGGCCAAAACAGTACGGAACAACCGTGTTTCTTCAGGAAAGGCAGCAGACGTTTATTCAAACCATCTTTCACGTAAATTCTTGGTTGACAGTCCCGGAAGCTATGAAAATGCTGCTTTTCAAGCCACAGGTACAGATGGCTTGCCAACCAGATATTTCTTTGCGAACTTTGACAGTTTTATGTGCTTGAAAAATACTGCTACCTTTCCCCGTCCTTATATAACTCCTGTCCGGAAGCTTGGTGTAGTCGGCTTTGACGTAGGTTTCGTCGTCCATTACCAGCAGCAGTCAGCATCGTCGTGTACAGCCTCCGGGATCTTTGGCTGTATTTTGTTATCGCGATTTGGAGTCACTACTTTTTGGGTTGGGTGTGGTTGTAGACGATACACGCAGCTTATTTGCGGCATCTCGGAGAGAGAGGTTAGGGTTTGTGATACCTGAACTCTCTTTGTCGTCTCAGCGGCTTCCGGTTTTCGATTTCCCCCCGATCCAGACTTCCTGCTGTCGACAAAACGTTCCCCAAACACTTTAATTACATTTGTACTTGATTTGGCAACTTTTAGCGATTTTGCCAGCTTTGCGTGCGAGTAGCTCGGATTTTCGCGATGTGCGAGCAAAATCTTGATACGCTGCTCTCTTGCTTGGACGGCATTTTGACAACTGAAGAGTGAATTCCAAAACAAAATGGGAGCAACATTCTACACACACACACTTCAAATGGTGTTCAGCAAAATTGAAAAGTCAAGTTTTATATGACAAAATTTTGACCGTATCACCCTTTAGCCCCCATGTAAAGCGATTCCCATATTTCAATTCTGGCTCTCTACGTACCGTGCAAAAAGTCCATATCGATTCGTAATTATTTGTAGACTTACCGGTACATGCCTTTTTTGTCTAATATATACCACGTATAGGCTAACTCACAATTTGTAGAAGTTTCTACGCAATCCATGGTGGAGGTACATAAGATTCGGCCTGGTCGAACTTACGGCGTATATACTTTTTTTGAGCAAGTGCACATTGCAAGTTTTATCGGATTTGTCTGAAATTAGAAATAGAGGGATATATGAAGTCGACAAATACGTCTGCCGATTATAATATGTATCGATGCATGGTAATGACCCCATATACACTCAAAAAAAAAAAAAACAGTTTACTCGGATCCAAAGATTTTCCGCCACGACCCATATTGGGTCTTTCACAACTATTGAAACTAATTGATTAATTAAAATGTCTTCAATCACAGATATGATAGTTTCAATTAAAAATTTGTTGAATTAATTAAATATTAATTAATTATTGTTTAAAAACTCAACTAAGACTTTAATTGGAAAAATTTTCGTGAAATTTTTTTCTGTGTACATAAGAAATACATACATCAAAATTAATTACATCAATTAGCTGCAGTTGATGAATTTTTGCCAGATTATAAATTGTACTCTTTACCCCAATTTAGAAAATAATAATGAAAGAATAGTAACGATTTATAAATTTGGTGTTTATTTGGTGTCAAATACAATATATTCAAATGCTGAAAAAAAATTCAGTATTTTAAAGATCACATGAAGTGTATACAAATATATATTCTTTTTCT
Source organism: Haematobia irritans (assembly GCA_003123925.1). Classification (NCBI taxonomy): domain Eukaryota; kingdom Metazoa; phylum Arthropoda; class Insecta; order Diptera; family Muscidae; genus Haematobia; species Haematobia irritans. Next base: position 23,912 of record PGFW01025900.1, read on the forward strand.
AACACTTTAATTTTTTAATTGTCCAATAACCTTGTCTTTTCAAAAAATAGGATTATACTCGAATTATTACACAAAGCCAAAAATACAAATTTTCCTAATTGCTTTGTTGCCATTCTCAACAGCTTCAAGGCTTAAAGGATAAACACGTAATTATGGCACTTACTTTGAATTTCTTTGACCTTTTCGAAACATTTGTAAGATATTTTCAATAACCGAATTAATTTAATTAATTAGATAAAATTACCCACGTCCATTTACACCGAAAAAAAAGTTTACTATTTTTTATGAAAAATGAACTAACCCATAGTAAGAATGACCATGATTTGGCGCCAAAGATTTTTTTCATCTAGATAAGTTCATGATTTTCTTATAAATTAGTTCATGTATTACATCGTATTTTAGTTCATTATTACTATGCTGTGGGAAGAATATAGTTAAACTCATTCAAAATATTCCTGCTATCCGGAAAAATTAACAATTTTTTGGGAAACATGTATTAAGAAATTGGTTTGAAATAAACTGTTTGTCGGTATAATTTTCAAAAAAGTAGAGAAATTGAGGAATCAAAAGTACAAAAAGCCTGTATACAACTAAGAAATTTTTCGTACAAAACAAGTCAATTTTCTATAACCACCAGTATTTTATTTCAAAGAATTATTATTATATTACACAAAACTATGGCTTATGATATACAATAAAGGAAATATTTTTATTAGTACGTTGGACGCATTTACTTGTCGGTAGTTAGTAATTGCTTCTTCAAAAGAGTAATATTCTATGTTATTAGGACTAAACTAATTAATTTAAATGTCCATGTTTTCTATCCATATGAAAGATATATGTGGCATAAGTTGCTATATTCAATTGAATTGTCCAATTTCATCGATTTTGGCTAACTTTTGTTGGGCGGATTTGGCTTAGAGGCATCTGAAGTTATACAAAATATAAGAAAAATATTATTAATTAATTAATTCTATCGTTCATATTGATCTTTAACTTACGGTTTTCAAGAGTATTTCCTAGAGCCAATAAGGATATCAGCTTAATTAGTATTAAACAGTAAGAATATTCAAAAAATTACCATTACGAGACCTGTCTACCTGCAAGTGAAAAAAATAATTTTTAATAAATTGAAATTTTGGTTTTATTAAAAACGGACAAAATACCGTTTACAGAAAAACTTACCACATTGAAAAATCCATCCAGTAGGTACATTATTGGAATCATATCCATGGACAAATGGGACGTTATTGAAATTATTCTCAGAATATAATTGAAATAAAAAATATTATAAAATTAGACATAATTTCCACTTGTCAGTATAGCATTTAGTATTTAAGGTGGATATTAAGTTCGAGTTTAGCGGCTAAAATTGCAATTTCCATGATAAGTTTTCTTTAATAATCCATTATAAAAAATAATCTTTATAAAAAACTTGATTTGGGCTATTCTCCATCAAGTTATATTTAAATTTGTATCGAAGACGTATAATTTTATACTTTGCTTAGTGATTTATTTTTAATTTTAGCGGCTAAACTCGAACTTAGTACTCACCTGTAGGAATTGCTGTAACATAAAAAATATAGATTCAAAAAAATGGTTGCTTCTCAACCTGTGATCCAGATGTAGAATAAATATAAATCATCCTATTACCACTCATGTTGTATATTTTTTATGTAAATCAATTTAAAATCCGCACTAATTTTAAACTAACATATTAACAGAAATATACAGTTCCTTAATCTGTTATTTTTTTTTTATCAATAAAAAGCGTTTTTGATTCCTCTAACATCACATCATTCACTTCTCAGTTTCTAAAATGTTTCGAAATAAATGTATTTTCATTAATAAACACCAATACCGCACGTACAATTTTGCAAAATTAAATCCACGTGTGCACTTCATAAATGCATCAACATAACTGAATGCAACAATAAAACTGAAATCACAAATAGTCATAAGGGATACATACCTGCCGTAAATAAAACAACACTACACACACAACAACGTTCCCTTTCTGATCTTGCTATTGCAAAAAAAACAACTCTCACCACAAAAGATACCAACAACACACAAGGAACATTCCATTGTCTCTAGAATCAAAACAACCAACAACAGCATAAATGACGCAATAACAAACACAAACAATCATACGAGATATACACAAAATGTCTCTAAAAACTCCCTCGCATGATGCACTCACATTTTCCAGTAGCACGTTTATTGATTAGTAGAAATTCTATCTATAAGTTAAGGGAAAATATATACCAAATCTATGAGAAATCTTATAAAACTTATATACACCTGTCAAGGATTATATTAACTAATTTTTATTCTACTTTAACTAAAATTTTCAATGTGAGTAAAAACACTCCAACATATAATAAAAAGGGAAATAATCTGTAGGTAGTCATCGTACGAATCGGTAATGTCGTTAAGTTAATTTTTACTACAAAAATTTTTTTCCATACAAAATTTTGTCTTAGTAAATTGTCCACATTTCGTAGTAAGATTTTTATATTGCCCATGTATTTTTATAATAGAATCAACGATGCATTAACTACTGTGTTGGAAATTTATTTAAGGAAAAATCCTTCCCATTTCGTAGTTAGTGAACAATAAAAACATTTACTGAATTTTTTAAGTTTTGCTTTAGCTAAGTTAATTTTCGTTGTGGTTACGAAAAATGAACTATATTAACAGTAAATTTGTTGAACTATGTGGAAGCTCAAATGGTCCTTAAATTTTACAAGACACTTTTTTTTCTGTGTACACAGCAGAAAACGTGCATTTAAATGTGTTTCTTTCGATTTAAAAGAAGTCTTTGTGAATGTTGTGTAAACAAGACACTAGAAGCTTTTATTGCCTTTATCACCCCTCTCCCATACGACCAACATTTTAATAATAAAATTGAGCAAACAAATACAAATAATAAGCGCACGTAATGAACATTACACAATTGAAGATATGAATGAATAAACAAACACACCCAAACACGCCCCCATATGCAGTTCAGAGATAATCTCTTTAATGGTGTGAGAGGCATGTATATATGGTCATGGGAGAATCCATGTTAGTTTGGAAAAAGTGGAAAATCATAGAGTTTGGGCGGAAGAGACTATAGAATTCCCTACAGCTCTCTACACTGATGGTATTAAGCGTTTTTTTTAATAAAAATCTCTATTATAATAACAATTTACAATAAATTAAAAAAAAAAATAAATAATTAACTGTGTGTTTTATGTCCTGTAATAAATAAATTCAATTAAACAATTAAGCAAGACAGTGCGCCCAATATATGATACTCAGCATCACCAATCACTCAACTATTATATTTTGTTTATATGGTTTCATTAAAACATCGGAGGGCAATTGGACAACGTCCAGTGAGGAGACGCTGGAGGTACTATTGGACACACATTTTCCCGGAAATCAGACGGTTGAACCATGCACTGGCGGTGCCACAGTGGCTCAGCGGTCGTTTCCTATCGAGGAAATTGTATCAGAATCTAGAATAAAATGGGCGTTAAATAGCTTTGGATCATTCAAATCCCCCGGACCTGATGGAATTACTCCGGCGGAGTTACAAGCGGTGGCTGACAGAATTATCCCCTGGTTGTCGGCGATATATATAGGATGTATCAACTTAGCATATATTCCACGAAAGTGGAGGGAATCAAAAGTCGTTTTCATACCTAAAGCGGGAAAAGCCTCTCACTCGAATGCGAAGGATTTCCGACCAATCAGCTTATCATCATTCCTACTTAAGACTCTGGAGAGGATGATAGATATTTATCTTAGAACTAGCGTCGATTCAAGTTTGCTCTCGAAACGACAACATGCATACTCGAAGGGCAGGTCTACTGAGACCGCATTACATGAACTAGTCAGCTTTATTGAAAGCTCACTATCTGTCAAAGAATACACAATCGTGGCGTTTCTAGACATCGAAGGGGCGTTCAGTAACGTCCATCCGAGCTCGATATTAAATGGACTGACAACTCTGAATGTTGATCCAGGTATACTTAGGCTGTTAGACGAACTTCTAAGGAAGAGACGCATTTCAGCCACACTAGGACAAGCAAACATACAAAGGTATGTGAAACAGAGACACTCCTCAAGGAGGAGTTCTATCACCTTCTATCACCTTTGGAATGTTGATATAACGACCTTCTGGTTTCCCTAGAAAAAAGAAAGGATACAAGTGGCAGTCAGGGGAAATTCCCATCAACAGTTAGAGATATTATACAGAGAGCCCTCCGGATGACTGAGAAATGGGCGAAAGATAATGGTCTTGGGTAAATCCTGCAAAGACAGAACTAGTCATGTACTGCAAAGACCGCAAAACTCCCACGGTTAGACCCATTTCCTTAGGGGGTATTGAAATTCCCTTTAGGGAGTGTGCAAAATACCTTGGCGTTATTTTGGACAGGAAGCTGAACTTTAAGCTTAATATTGAAAAAAGGGCGAGGAAAGCAACGGTAGCTTTGTACTCGTGCAAAAAGGCAATAGGAAAAAGTGGGACTAAAACCAAAAATTGTACATTGGCTATACACGGCAGTGGTTAGACCTATAATGCTATATGGTGTTGTAGTCTGGTGGCCGGCACTTCACCAGCCGACAAGTTTAGACAAAGTTCAGCGTATGGCGTGCTTGTGTACCTCAGGTGCATTCAGCAAGACAGGAACAAACTCCCTTAATGTCATACTGCATCTATTGCCTTTAGACATTTTTCCAAACAGTCAGCTGCAACAACGGCTGTGCGGTTGCGCGAGCTATCGCTGTGGTCGGAAAAAGTTACGGTCACAGTTCGGTCCTCAAAATAATGTCAGATGTGCCTAACGTAGTGGATTACACTTTGGCGAGTCCACTTTTCGACAAAAAGTTTGAGACTCTAATTCCCAACAGTGAGGCGTAGTGTACACGGACCCCGGGAATAAAAGATATATAGATTTCTACACTGTTGGCTCCAATTGGATGGCCAAGTGGGTTTGGAGTATCTAAAGATCTGAAACTTCGAATAGCGAAAAGATTACCTGATCACTGTAGTGTTTTTAGGCTGAAATATTAGCAATAAGGAAGTGCGGTAATTGGCGAGAAGTAATGGCCTCCAAGCAATATTGGCATTAATACTTATACTCAGACAGTCAAACCGCCATGCAATAAAATCCTTGACTCTGTTGTTCCTCACTCGAAAACGGCCATCGACTGCCGCAAATCTCTCAATGAGATGGCTGAGCAGCACATATACCTAAATATGGGTGCCTGGCATAGGACATAACGGGGAACTGCGAAGCAGATAGCATAGCAAGGGATAGGAACTACCTTAATATTCAGGGGAACTAAAATCTGTTGGTATGCTCCTGGCTACCTGCAAGCTCTTACTGCGTGAGAAGGCTGATGATGGCAAATTTGATGGGGGAGATTGTAAAGGGTTGTACGACACCGAAGCAAATATGCCCATTTAACCTTAAACCGCACACTGATATCTAGTGTTCTCTGAGACGCCTCAGATATCACTCCTGATATCTGCTATAACGGGTTCGCTGCCTGATAGGCGATTTTGCAAAAAACTATTGGTGCGAAGTTAATGACTATGATGAGCTGTCATGATGCGGAGGAAAAGGAATCAATAAAACACCTCGTTGTTGGTGATCCTGCATTTTGTGTAAGGCCGTAAGCAAATTTTAGGGGAAATATAGCTTCAGATTACTGGCGGACCTGGAAAACGTTAACTTAAGCAGTCTGCTAATGTTTTGGAACATCCTGGATTTGGTTCAACAGAAGAAATAATCGAGAAGGTTCAACGGTTAACAACTAGAAGCCGCTCATATGTAATATGTACTTTTAGTTAATGTGGTATCACAATGGGACTGAATAGTCTAAGTGAAGCCTGAATCTTTAATCGGCTGCCACTTTATAACTAACTAACCTATATGTTTGTTATTCTTACTTAAAGTATTTATTATTAATCCATTGCCTTTTTATATCTCCACCAAAAGATGGGGGGTATAATTACGTTGTCATGTCCGTTTGAACCATGAAAATATTTCTCTAAGACCACCAATGGGACTGAATAGTCTAAGTGAGCCTGAATCCTTAATCGGGCTGCCACTTTAACTATTAAGGCCCCATAAACTATATAGACTTCTGGGTCGTGGTGAATTCTGAGTCGATCTAAGGCAGTCGTTCCAGTCCGTCTGTTGAAACACGCTAACTTCCGAACGAAACAGGCTATCGACTTGAAACTTGGCACAACTAGTTGTTATTGATGTAGGTCGAATGATACTGCAAAATGGCCCATATCGGTCCGCACTTTTAGCGTAATATGCCCCCATAAATAAACGGACCCTCAGATTGGTCTGCGGAGGCCTCTACAGAAGTATATTTCATCCGATCCGGCTAAAAATTTGGTGCATGGTTTGGTATAATGGTCTCTAACAACCATGAAAAAATTGGTCCAACATTGTCATAATTATGATAGTAGCCCCCCACATAAACCGTTCTCCAAGATTTTAGCCTCCGAAGCATATTATTCACTAAAGCATTTAATTTTAGTGCCTATGGAATTAATTATCGTTTGAAGAAAGTTTCTAGTATCTACCATGATTTTTTGTGTTGCGTACCGTTAGTAAGAATGAACTAAAAAAGCGGATAAAAACTAACGCCCAAATGATCCAAAAAATTTTTGCTTAGATTCGTACTCCTTTGTCCTCTAATCCGCGAAATATAAAAAGACAACCCCGTATCTTCGATTGGATAAAAAACGATTGGCATAGTGTTTACTTTATTATTAAGTTGTAATCCCCATTTTTATGAAAGCCTGCGTTAGTGCTACGTTAGCTAACGAATTTTTAAACCCGAACTATTATACATATTTTGTCATCTTGTGTAATACTCTCCATATGCCTGTTTAGGAGGGCTTAACTGCTGGGAATTTTTTTCAGTTAAAGTGAACTGGAGAGCAAGACCATTTGCCAATTTACTTTCTGTTAACATGGCAGTTAAAGCCTAACAGAGCTACATGAAAATGGCCGTAAGAGTATTAATTGATTTAAGAGCCAATGAAAATGATTTTGCGTTTTACATACATTGCCATTTCGCTTCTATTTTCAAAACCTTCGTTGATTCTCCATTGGCTTTAATATATTTTTATTGCTTGAACCGAAAAGTAAGCCCGCCATACGACCATCATTAATAAGATATTTTTTTTTTATATTGTGTTAAAACAAATTGTTCACCATAAAAACTCAATATTCCTCCCGCCTTTTTGTGAACCGTTAAGAATTTCGATAATACCAATCACCCAATATATTCTTGGTGTCACATACGAGTATGTGGGTATGTGTGTGTGTATTTTATTCCCTCCCCTAAAAACAAAATTTAACAGAAATTTAAAATATTGTTAGAATCAAAGGCTTGGCACGTAATTTGGCACGTAATTTTATTCAGCCGCATGTCGAATGCCATACTCCAGTAATGATTTTCAACCTATTTAATGCTTTTTTACACCAATTCACCCCCTCTTCTGAAATTCCTAGATTGGCGAGCAACGATAAAGGCAACAACAGTAAAAAAATAAGTATCCCGTGCCCACATGTCAGGATCTATGATACAATAGATAATGTGTTTTCGCACATACAAGAACTCTTGCCAAAACAAAACAAAATATGTACAATAATAATAAATGGAATCCTTTTTTAGCCGCCATGTACTATCTTAGGGTGTTCTAAGTGAGCGTGTATGTGCGTATGTGACATCTTCGAGTGTTTTGTATTGGCTTCATCTCTCTCAC
>PGFW01025924.1:17834-31138 GCA_003123925.1 Haematobia irritans
TTTTTAATTGAATCAATTAAAAATTTAATTGATGTCGATTTTAAAACTCATTTCATTAACTGATTTTGTGTTTTTTTTTATTTTGATTAAAAATTGATTGTATTTTTTAATTGAACTTTTAAAAAATTCAATAATTTTTTATCTTTGAGTGAGAGTTTGATTAAAACGTTAATTGTGTCAATTAATTTTCAAAAATTTGGGTATTTTTGTGGGGATAATAAATCGTTTGGACTAGAAATGGACACAGGATTTTATTTTGGAGGCCCAAGGGCTAATTTATAATTTTACTCAGCTCGGTTGAGACATTTTTCTACAATTGTGGAACCATTTCGTGACCACTTAGGCCCAAATGTTGCTCTCTCACAGTATTCACACTGATTTGAAAAATATATTCCATAGATACAGAAATTATGAAGATGGTTCCCCTTTCCTATTTATCTACCACCCAATTTGAGTATTTAGTAGTAAATTTTCGTTCATAAATACATGATAACCGAACTCACATTTTCATTTCCCGAACATTTGGAAGGCGATCGCCTGTATTGTGTTTCAAAATCTTGATATTTGGCTACCGCAGAGAGCCTATTTCTCTATTTTTTCATAAAAACTTATCATAAATGTATTGGGGATTTTTGGGGGCGAAAGCGACATAATTTGGGAACCAAAGCCAGAAAAATACTGTCAACAGTGATCGTCTCCAAAAAAACTACATTGAGGTTTCATTTGAATTATTGGTAGTATTTCATGACTAAATACCAGCGAGAAAAAAATATTTGAATATAAAGAAAACATCCTTGGGTTTGTTGTAAAGCATTCCATATAATACAATCAAATAAATAGCTTTCTTCCATAATAAATTTTCAAAATACTCTAATGGTAACGAGAGACAACCATTATAACTAGCCTAAAAAACAAACAATAAATTCGAATAAAAAATTTTACATAACATTGAAAATATTTTTATGCAGCTCCACAACAGCAACCAACGCAGCAACAACAAACAGCTATGCAGCAGCAGCAACAGGCACAACCGGTACAACAACAACAACAGCAACGTATTGTGGCCGGTTCTGGTAAGGCAACTCCAAAAACTGGTGGTATAACAACTCCTTCAGAAGTATCCCAGAGTACGGCCATTAGTGATAGACCCAAGGCAAAGCCAGTATCGAAAAAAGATGGCAAGATGTTACGTAAAACATGCACCCAATCAACAGTTACATCAACATCTGGACCTACTACGAATACCACCACATCGGCTACCTTGCATCAGCCGCCACAACAGCCATTATTTAGACAAAACCATATGGTATCCATCTACAATAACTTGGTAAGTTCTTGGGAGAAAATGTTTGTTGTTTTTTCAGAATCTATAATTCACATTATTATTGTGGAATTTTCTTGTAGCCCTTGCTTATAACGAACGAAACGACACCCAGCATACAAACCCAACATGCTATCATGAATCATATGGTATTTGCCGCACAACAAAATCAACAGCACCAACAACAATCGCAAATAGCCTTGGATGTTTCTCAGCAAGGTGTAATTGCTTTAAGTAATTCACCAGCTTCACCTTTAGCCTCTCCATCGACTGATTCGGTAGCATTGTATAATCTTCAGCAACAGAGACAGCAACAGCGTGAGCTACAAGCTGCCGATATGCTACGTACTCAACAAGAGATCTATCAGCTACAACATCCCGAAAGTGAACAAACAGCTCAAGAGATTCAAGACGCACTAGATGCTGCCTTATCCGATTCCAAAATGGCCGTCACTGAGTCTCTAAATGCTTTGAGCAAAGCTAATGCCGCCGCAGCTGCTGCTGCTGTGGCCAAAGCTTGTGGTCTCAACCCGGCTGAGCAACAAGAGTGTTTGAAGAAACTTCAAGAGGGTTGGCAAATAGTAGACTTGCGCCAGCGTATATTCCATAAACAGCCAAAGTCACCTACAGAAACACCGCCAGATAAGGAATTAATGGATGGTGGTGGTACCGCAGTGGATGGTGGTGGTGGGGCTATTGGTGGCCTTGAAGATTCTCAAGAAATGTTGGGCGAAACCAATAACGAAATGAAAAATTTGGCAACTCTTTGTACAGCAGCTGCCCAGGCGGAAGCTGTTAATGTTTCTGCTGCCAGTGATGATGGTGGTGGGATGCCTAGGGGAGGAGGAGATGACGCAGCTAAAAAATCGGAGGTCGAAGTAGGCATTGCCAGCTCTGGCAGTGCCAGTGGGGTTCAGACGCAAAGTAAAAAACAGCGTAAATTATCAAAGAAAGAAAAATTGGCTCAACAGGAAATTGCAGCAGCAGCAGCTGCTGCAGCGGCTAAAGCAAAAGCAGCATCAGAGCAACAGAGAAAATTGGATGCTGAACGCCAAAATTCTTTCGATGATCATTCCCTTGCCTCCGAAGAGTGTCTACCTGAAGATGAAACCAACTCTGATGTTGAACAACAACAACACCAAGACGAAGATATGAAAGCAGCCTTGCAGGATTACGATGAGGATAATGAAAATCAGCTAAAGTCTTCTCCGGCTAAAGGTATAAAACCAATTTCCCAACGTTTGGATAATCTTATTCTTTCAAATGCTACTCTCAAACCGGGAGATTTATCACAAGCTTTTACCACCGATTTGAATCAAGCGATGGTTGGTGTGGGCAGTGGTGGATCCTCGGGTAACGATGTCCTCTCGGTATTTCCCCAAAATATGAATTTAAAATTTACTGGCAATACAGCCTTGAGCAATGCTTTGCAACAACATTTAGCAGCAGCTAAGCAGATGGATGATGATGACAATGCTCAAGATGTAAATGATGGCGATATGCTACAAGGTAGCACCAGTACCACCGAAGGTGATTTAGATACAAATTCAGTTCATGGCAGTGGCCCAGGTACGGAATTAGTATATCCATCATCAATGGATGCTGAAGCCTTAGAACAATTTGCCAATTCAACAACAGGCATGGATGGAACGGTGGCTGCTAGTGGCCAAGATCATCAGCAACATCACATTGTTGGAACCGACGATCAACAAGTAGAAGAGGGTATGCGTGAAGAAATGTATGACATTGAAGTGGAAATGGATGAATTCTTTCATGTCATACACAATGTCCATGATCCAGCTTTGCAAGTAAGTATCGATCTGTCTCTTATACGCAGCATTCGTTTTGTTCATGATGACAACTGAAAATTTCAAATTTCTTTAGGAATTCGCCAGCAATCTTAACTGTGGTGAATTGACCGATTTCGGTATTAATTCCATATGCAAAACTCGTTGGAATGGGAATTGGGCTTTAACACCCAAATGGACTAGCCAAGACCATTTGATAAGTGCGGCTGCTGCCGCTCATCATCAGCAACAACAGCAAGGAGTCTTGACCGCTGGAGAAGATGATGATCAGCAACAACAACAACAGCAGCAGCAAGAACAGCAAAGGCAAGCTAATCAATTGCTTTTGGATTACCAGCTTCAACAACAATTGCAGCAGAGATTTGCCGATGCCGAAGATATGCAACTGCAGGTATGTTTGTTTTACTGCAATGAGTTCGAAAAATTCCTAGACTAAATTTTGTTTTCCCTTTACCCTTGTTAGCAGCATCAGCATCAGCCAACCACATTGTCATTACTACCATTTTCACCAGAGGACGCTGCCGCGGCTGCAGCCCAACAACGACAACTGCAACTATCACCGCCTACACCACAAGAGATTGCTGCTGAGTTTGAATTGCTACACCAGCAGGAATTGAAGCAGCACATCCAACAATTGCAACAACAGCAACAAACAAATGTACGCTTACTAAAGGCTGTTGCTGCGGCTGCAGCAAACCAACAGCAACAACAACAGCAGCAGCATCAGCACCAGCAAGCTATAAATGGCCAACAGCAGCAACAACAACAGCAGCAGCAACAACAGCAGGGACAGAGTATGGCCAATAATAATGCCAACTTTGTGTTCAATGTTGATGGCAGCGGCAGCGCTGGTAGTGGTGGTGGCGTGGGTGTCACAGACAAATCTTCACAATCCTTACAATTGTTATTCCAACTACCTCCAGCCGTACAACAACAGCAACAATTGACACACCAGCAACAAGAACATGATCATTTGGAAGATGAAGTTGCTGCGACTGCCCAGCAATTGCAACATTTGAAATTACATCATCAGGAATTACAGGACCAAAAGAAGCAACAGCAACAACAATTGAAGCTGCTACAGCAGGAACAACAAATGTTACAGGATTTGTCACAAGCTAAAAGCCTTATGCAACAGCAGCAACAAGAGCAACTTGCCCATCAACAACTACACCAACAATTGCATCAACAACAAGCAGCAAATAAGAATCTATTATTGCAACAGCAGGCTGCCCTGGCTCAGCAAGTTCTAAGTCAAAAGGTCTTACAACAGAAACAACAGCAATTATTATTGCAGCATCAACAACAGCAGCAGTCGACACAGGTAATAAGAGATGACAAATAAATGAAATCGGGATTTTTGATCTTTCTATTCTCTCCAAAATTCTAGGTTCAAGTTGCTACACAAACTCAGCCTTCTGTTGTTGTGCCTCATCCAAATGCTTTGCAAACAGCTCAAGGTGTCAATCAATTTTGTCCAACTCTATCCAATATGGCGGCTGCCGTTGATGTTGGTCTGGGAAGTGTTTGTGCTTTAACATCTCAACAACAACAACAGCAACAACAACAACAATCTCAACAACAAATGGCTGTAGCAGCTGCAGCTGAGGCTGCTGCTGCTGCTGTACAGCAACAACAACCTCAACTTCCAACAACAGCACCATTAAGTTCAGCTTTAACACAACAGGGAACAGCGAATGGATCCTCGTCTTCGACCCCTCAAGCTTCCACCAGTTCAAGTGGTAGTAGCAAAATGCCCGGTGGTATAGCTAAAAAGGTGATCGATAAGCAATCTCGTAAGGAACGTAATCGATATTCTCTATTACGTACAGCTGCTGGAAGTCAAGGTAAGATGGAAAATACAAATTCTCGCAGACGATAAAATGCTTCACCATTTTCCATTTTTTTTTCAGCTAATGCCGTTGCCCAACAACAATATCAGCAAACTGTAGCAGCCACTACTACATTGGATAAAACTATTGATGTGGATTCCGAGACAGATTCAAACCATGATACTGCTCTCACATTAGCCTGTGCTGGTGGTCACGAAGAACTTGTGGGCTTGTTAATAAATCGTGGAGCAAATATCGAACATCGCGACAAGAAAGGATTCACACCACTGATATTAGCCGCAACAGCCGGTCATGAAAAAGTTGTTGACATTCTACTCAATTATGGGGCTGACATGGAAGCTCAATCGGAACGTACTAAGGATACACCATTATCGTTGGCTTGTTCGGGAGGACGCTATGAAGTCGTAGAGCTACTGCTCAGTGTCGGTGCTAATAAGGAACATCGCAATGTCTCCGATTATACACCATTAAGTTTAGCTGCCAGCGGAGGTTATGTTAATATCATCAAGCTGCTGTTGAGTAATGGAGCTGAAATTAATTCCCGCACTGGCAGTAAACTAGGAATATCTCCTCTTATGTTAGCCGCAATGAATGGTCATACGGCAGCCGTAAAATTATTGTTAGATCAGGGATCCGATATTAATGCCCAGATTGAGACAAATCGAAATACCGCCTTAACATTGGCCTGTTTCCAAGGTAGACACGAAGTCGTTAGTCTGCTTTTAGATCGCAAAGCCAATGTAGAACACAGAGCCAAAACAGGTCTAACCCCATTGATGGAGGCAGCCTCCGGAGGATATATAGAAGTGGGACGAGTTCTACTCGATAAGGGAGCTGATGTAAATGCCGCCCCTGTACCTACTTCGCGAGACACAGCTTTAACCATTGCCGCCGATAAAGGCCATTTGAAGTTTGTTGAACTCTTGCTATCGCGTGGAGCAGCTGTAGAGGTGAAGAATAAAAAAGGCAACTCTCCCCTGTGGCTGGCAGCCCATGGCGGTCATCTTAGTGTAGTGGAAATATTGTATGCGCACAACGCCGATATAGACTCGCAAGATAATCGCCGAGTTTCCTGCCTAATGGCTGCTTTCCGCAAAGGTCACACAAAAGTTGTAAAATGGATGGTGCAGTATGTTACCCAATTTCCCTCGGACCAGGAAATGAATCGCTTTATCTCAACCATAAGCGATAAGGAGTTGTCGGAGAAGTGTTACGATTGCATGAAGATTATACGAGCTGCCAAAGAGGCTCAAGCCGTTAAGGCGAATAAAAATGCATCCATACTCCTGGAGGAGTTAGATATGGAACGTACACGTGAGGAAAGTAGACGAGCAGCTGCTGCCAGAAGGCGTGAACGTAAGAAGAAAAAGAAAATGGAAAAGAAGGAGGAGAAACGCCGTCAAATGGAGGAGGCCACCGGTGGTTCTGGTGGCGGTCAACGCAACAAGCGCCAACAAAGTCAGGAAGATGATGATGACAAAGATTCTGACAAAGAAGACGATTCCGACAATGAAGATACTAATGCAGTCGATGATGATGATGAGCAACAAAACCCTCAGAACTATCGAGAAGAAGGGGACTCTGGCATAGATCAAGGATCTTGTTCGAGTACCGATATTAAAAGTGGTGGAGGTGGGGTTGGAGGAAATAATCAAAGCACTGAGAAATCTGCCGCTGGTGGCAAAAGTAAGAACAAAAAGAAAAATAAACAACAGCAGGCACAACAAAACACTCGTACCAGTAGTCCTGTGATTGAGGAACCCCACCAACCGCAAACCTCATCCTCCTCAACTTCGACCTTATCCAATAAGCAACAGCAGAAAAAGAAGGACGACGCAAAGGCACAAGCGGCCACAAGTAACAAAAAATCGCAAGATTCCCATACACTTACCGCAAAGCCACAAACAGCTAGCAATCAGAACCCTTCCAATAAGAAAACCGAAAGCCAACAACAGAAGAAAGAGGACATGGTTTTGAGTAACAACGGTGTCAGCACTACTTCGTCAGGAAACCAAACGAAAAACAAGAAAGATTCAAATAAACAAAAAGAAAAAGAGAATCTAGCACCCAAAGAACTAACGGCCGCGGGAACGGCCCAACAGCAACAAAATGTCACCAATAAACTACAACAACAACAAACACATCCTCCCCAACAATTACCACAGCAGCCCAAGGCAGTAGAAACTGCCACAACTCGAAAATCTACTATGTATAATAGTAGTGGCAAAGCGGCAAGTGATGACCGCAAAGAAACCGACATCAGCCTCAGTACAATCGCCACTACTACTACAACAAAGTCCAATTCCATTTCCATTCCACCACCCAAAAGAGGGGAAGATGGTTGGAAGGAAGTAGTAAGGAAAAGTTCAGCTCAACAATCTGCCAGCTCCTCGGGTGTAGTTATCTCTTCAGCTATAACGCCAACCTCAACAATGATCGGAACCAACGTCAGCAGTACACCTACAACAGCACCCACTGCTGCGACATCATCGTCGTCGTCGTCATCCTCATCTGTTTCATCTACATGTATTACCGTACCAGGGGTCTCTACGACTACCACTGTAACCTCAACCATGCCCGAGATGACTTGCAAGAAAGTTCAAGTTCCTGTAAATGCCATATCCCGTGTCATTGGCCGTGCCGGCAGCAATATCAATGCCATACGTGCCACTACGGGAGCTCACATTGAAGTGGAAAAGCAGGGAAAAAATCAATCGGAACGAAGTATAACCATAAAAGGTCTCACAGAGGCTACCAAACAGGCTCATATGTTAATATTGGCCCTTATAAAAGATCCCGATGTGGATATTTTACAAATGTTGCCTCGTATCAATACGACAATCAAGGCAAATATAGTTCCTCCCGCTGCAACTACGCCTCCAGCCTCGTCTGCAATGTCCTCTTCTATTGCCACCATGCAGGTTGGTACATGGGATAATAAAACGGCATTGCAAGCATCCGTTTCCAGCAATACAACAAATCAAGCACACAATATGTCATCGGGATCGTCAACTTCTTCATCGGTTTCCTCCTTACCTGGTAATACACAGGTCTCCAATTCCAAACCGGGCAGCAGTAATACAAATGCCATCAAAGGAAACAGCAACAAATTGCCCGGTATCATTGCCAATGTACCGAAATCAGCAACAAGTCGTACACAACCCTCGAAGCCTTTCTATTCCCAACAAACCACAGTTCCACGTGGAGTTGCTCCTGGTAGTGGAGGTAATTCAGTGGCTAATCCTAATAAGCATAAAGATGTGAAAGTTTTGACTTCCACTTACAACAGTACGCAAAAATCCGCTTCGTCTCTAGCTGGCAAAACTTCGGCCATTAACAGTCAAACTTTTGCGGCAAAACTCTTGACCGGCGCCTCTTCCTCCGCTGCAGGAACTGTGGGCGGCGGTAGTAATCTGTCACCCACAAAAAAATCTGAACTAGGAGGACTTCAACGCCCTGGAATTACTGCTCCCTATGGCCGAGGAAAACCAGTGCCAAGTTCCACCATGCCATCGCTTGGAGGTAGTGGACATTCAAATAGTAGCAACAACACGTTGTCTGGACCCATTGGAACATTCAATGTAGCCGAAGCGGCGGCAGCAGTTGCTGCGGCAAATGCTGCAGCAGCGGCGGCCAATAACAATAACAATATTCCCCGTTCTGTTACTCCCATTGGACCACCGAATAAACAGAGGGCTCCAACACCTACTATGCATATGGGCCACCAGGTTCCACCCTCACACCATGTTAGCAACTCTGCCATGTCTGGAGGAGTTGCTACAACTTCTCAAAGTCTGCACATTAACACGGGCAACATTGGGGATAGTGGTGTTCCTGTATCGGCTGCAATGACCGCATCTGGTGCTACATTTGGTTCTCAACTGACGTCTAAAATTAGTAGCGAGTATTCGTTGTTCAACGATTACCATCAAACTCAGTGGGGCACGGCAGATACTTCGCAGGTCTACACCAATCCCAACCCGCTGGTTACGGATAATTTGCCTCAGGCGGATGCATCCAAGGCACCGGGTTACAATCGTAACATCCTAAGCTCACCTGTGGGAAGCTCTAAGGCATCGTCGAGCCATTCAACTACGCCTCCTGGCAACAGCAACAATTTGAATATGGCAAATCAACAAACCTTAACGATATTGCCTGAAACGGGTGTGGCCCCAATTGGATCTGGTGTACAAACTGCTAGAAGTCCAGGATCCATTCAGAATATGAGCAGCGGTCAAATTGGAAATGAGATTTCCCCATCGGCAACAAATGCCACTCAACAACAGACAACATCACAGCAAGATGCTAGTGCTATTTCACCTGGTGTGATAAAGCCCCCCACCAACTCCACAGCAAATCAACAACAACAGCAGCAGTCTGCACAAAGTTCAGGAAATGCTCAAGTCCCTGCTGCTCCACCCAGCGGCCTGGCTATACAAAGGCCAAACGCAGGTGGCCAGCATCGTTCAAATGCACCCAGCAGTACTGCTTCTCAACAATCTCCGCCATCAAATACTGGTGCTGATAACGGCAATTCTTCGCATAACTATGGACCCATAGGCTCAAATGCTTCTAATCGTTCGGCGAATCCTTCAGGAGCGATTGGCGATCAACCGCGTTTCTACGACCCAACAACACAATTGAATGTTGCCTCACAAATGGGTTATCCCATGGATCCATCATTGCTGCAACAGCAGGCTTTCAATGCCAATAATGCACGTATGAATGCCCGTGGTTCTGCCTTCGGTGGCCAACAGCCTGGAAACAAAGCCCAGCCGCCACAATCTGCCCAGCCCATAGGTACGGCCGGATTGTATCATCAATCACAACAAAATCCATCACAACAGCCGGGGGCCGCTCAACAACAACCATCTGGCGGGGTTGGTAATGCCTTCAATGCAGCGCCGGGAAAACCACCACATAATCACAACCAAAATCTAGCACCTCAAAGACCCCAATCTCAACCTCAAGCGGGACAAACACAAAACCAACGCTGGTACGCAGAATATGCAGCAGCTGGTGGCTACGTGCCCCCATCCACTAGGGATATATTGAATTTGGAAAACGGTTCTACCGGACCAGCAGGGTCGAATTCCCCAGCAGCAATGTCGCCTAATCAAAGTGCAGCCGCTGCCGCCGCCGCTGGAAATGCCAATAATGCATCTATGATGTTGCAGACACAGCAATTGCAAGCCCAACAACAACAAACATCGGATGATATGCGTAAAATGCCCAGACCCATAGGTACCGAAAGAGCAGCTTCTTGGAAATACAATAATTACCCGAATATGGGCAATATGGGAATGGGAGGTATCGGCGGCATTGGTCTCAGTGTAGATGATACAATGGCAGCCTTAGCTGCTGCCGCCACAGGAATTCCAGGGGGACCCGGTGGAATGCCTACTGGACCAATGCCACCATGGTTTTTGGGAGCCGCTGCCGAGAAACAAGCTGCAGCAGCTGCAGTGCAACAGCAACAACAACAGCAAGCTAATTGGATGAAACAACAATATCGTTATTATGGTGGTGCTGGTGCTGCCGCCGCAGTTGGGGCTGGTTCCATGGCCGGTGGTATTGGTGGTCCTGGTGATTATCACCATCAACAAGATCAATATCATGTAAGTATTGGAATTGGACTCCTCCCTCCGAGTGGCATTAGTGAATACAAAAAATGAATACGATTACAATCCATGTTTTTATTTTCTGCTTTTCCCTCCCTACAACAGATGGCTTTGGATTATCATAACGCTATGCCACCACCAAATCTAAATCAAAATCAACCCATGAATTTAATACCCACATACACAACGTATCCACATTTTCTGGGTCATGTAGGTGGTAATGATATGTCTCATATGCATGATAAGATTGAATTATGGGATCACCATGATAAACATGTAAGTTGGGTCTAATATTTATTTTTCGAAAACTCTTCTCACATCTGGAGGCTTTATTTCTATAGAAAATTATGTCAAAATTTTATTGCTATGGAAAATTTTGTCAAAATTTTATTTCTATAGAAAATTTTGTCAAAATTTTATTTCTGTAGAAAATTTTGTCAACATTTTATTTCTATAGTAAATTTTGTCAAAATTTTATTTCTATAGACATTTTTTTCAAAAAAACTATTTTTTGTATAGAATTTTTTTTCAAAATTGTATTTCTATAGAAAATTTTTTCAAAATTTCATTTCTATAGGAAATTTTCTCAAAATTTTATTTCCATAGAAAATTTTCTAAAAAATTTATTTCTGTGGAAAATGTTGTCAATATTTTATTTCTATAAAAAATGTTGTCAAAATTTTATTTCTATAGAAATTTTTTTAAAAATTTTATTTTTATAGAAATTTTTTTAAAAATTTTATTTCTATAGAAAATTTTGTCAAAATTTTATTCTATTAAAATTTTGACAAATTTTATTTCTATAAAATTTTGTTCAAAATTTTATTCTATAGAAAATTTTTCAATATTTTATTTCTATAGATAATAATTGATTTTCTCAAAATTTAATTTCAACAGAAAATTTTCTCAAAATTTTATTTCCATAGAAAATTTTCTCAATTTTTTTTCTATAGAAAATTTTGTCAAACTTTTATTTCTATAGAAAATGTTCTCAAAATTTATTTCTATAGATTTTTTTGTTTATATCATAAATTAATATTTGTGTAAACGTTTAATTCTTTCATTCAAAGACCTGGGCCAGCAATTGGACCAATGATGATGCAAACGTAAAACGAGCCAGTGAATGGAGAACAACAATAATCTAACACCATTAAAACACTCACATCAACAAACAAATAGAAACACCAATCGAAAAACACCAACGAAGAATGGAAAACCAGAAATCCAATTTATGATAAATAAGTCAAACCAAGAATAGGACGGATGCGTTAATAGAAAACGGAAAACCGCATTATATTCAAACATTATATTCTCTCTTCAAAGTTGAAAGCCCACACCCCAAATAATGGAATGAAAAGCACTCACATCCCACATAATAAATATGACAATAATAATATATATAGAATATTACTGCTTCATCTACAAAAAAAAAAAATAACCAAAAGCAACAGTCAACAATTCATTCACCACACAACAAAAACCCACTATTCTTATTATGTGATTATTACATTTGTTTTCTTGGATTAAGAACAAAAAGAACGTTACCAACTCTGTTACTATACTACTACACCATAAAATGAATTGATAATATTCTCTTTGTGAATGTAGAGGAGAAAAAAATTTGATGGAAACACTTAATAAAAGAAGAATAGGTCGGCTCTGAAATAACCGAGGTTTGGGAGTAACCATTTAAAAAACTATATAAACATAACCTCAATTCAAAAATTATAATTATTTTTTTTTCAACTATCTCGTTCATATATTTTTGTTATCCTTATTAAAAAGTTAAGCTTGAATTTTATAATATTTGAATTTTTGTTTAAATTTTAATTCTCATCATATGATTTATTTCTCTTTCTTTGGTATATTAGAACAAAAACAAAAATCCATCCTTTTATGTTTTGTTTTGAATAAAATTAAAACACACATACGAAACAATAAGACAACAAAAAGCTGTCATATACACAAAGAGAAGAGCAACAATTTCTGCAAAATGCAAAAAAAAAGAACTTGAACTTACTCGTATAAAAAAAATACAAACCCCCCTTTTTTTTGGAAAATAAAGATAAAAAACTCTCTGATAAAGTGAAATTACATACATACATTGTTAGTCTGTAAGCAGCTACAAAAATAAAAATAAGAAGAAAACAAATGTGTTTTGGAAAAATATTATATATTAAAAATAGCAAAACACTGAAATATTTAATATTAATACTATTATTATACAATATAAAAAAAAAACAAACGCATGGAATATACATAAATAAAAAGATAAAATCATTAAAAAAAACGACAACTATACTTCAAATTCTTTGACATTACAATTGAGAAGAGAGGAGAGGATGTGCCATTTTCACCGAGTACACCATAGATGGTTCATCGGTGTCAAACGCTGTTCGACAGTTCCGAAGATTAAGAAGATCTCTTTCGGTTTCCTTTCTACAGTTTTCATTTACACAAAATTTAGAACCTTCAAGATAAACACAGATCATTTTAAATAAATAAATACTAAAAACTTCTATATTGCACAAAAAAAAAAATTGACCAAAACCACGAAAATACGAAATTTAATTTTGATCAGTTTTGCTTTTTACGGACAACACAAAAGCAAATGCCGAAAATTGATTGACTCTTGACGAAAAAAATCAAAACGAGTGTCAGAAAATTAATCTTTGTAACACATTTTCCGAGATCCCTCTTG